>MU735300.1:12256-43080 GCA_026770625.1 Nicotiana glauca
ATACAACAGTTGAGCGACCGTGCTAGAACCACGGAATTCGGGAGTGCCTAACACCTTCTCCCGGGTTCACAGAATTCCTTATCCGGATTTTCTGGTTCGCGGACTGTTAATAGAGTCAAACCTTTCCTCGATTCGGGATTCAAACCGGTGACTTGGGACACCATAAATCTCCCAAGTGGCGACTCTGAACCTTTAATAAAAACGAATCCCGTTTCGATTGTCCTTAAATTGGAAAAACTCCTTTATTACGCCCTTCACGGGGTGTAGTAATAACTTCAGTAAAAAGGAGGTGTGACATCCATAGCCTTAAAGTACTCATCCACAGACATGGACCCTTGCCTCAAAGTTTGAAGACGTTGTTGTAGATATCTTTGAAAGTGTGATGGCACAAATCTCTTCCTCATTACCCTCTTTATCTCAGCCCACGTAGCAACGAGTGTTTGTCCTTCTTGCAATCTGTCTCTAAAAAGCTTTTTCCCATCAGATTGTTGCATAGTCAGATTACTCAACAGCAGCAAGTTTAACCTTCTTACCCTCCAAATAGTTGTGGCAATCAAAGATGGCTTCCACTTTTCTCTCCCAATCAAGGTACAAGTCTGGATTCCTTGTTCCCTTGAAAGATAGCATCTTCATCTTTATACTACTTATATTATCATCTTCTAGTCTTCCTCTTTGTCCCCTCCTATCTCTTCCAACCCTATCAAAATCAATATCATCATTAAAATCATTGATAGGGTTTTCATGATTTACAATGGGAGCGGGTACATTTCTCCTAGCTTGGGGTCTAGCATAATTTTCCATCCTTAGTTCAACTATTGTAATATTTTCCTCAGCAACGGTGTCCCTAATCTCTTGGAATTGCAAATTCCATCTTTCAAATTGTTGGTGCATAACTTTCAAGGTGAAATCGTTCGTTCCTTTAATTTCGGCTTCTTGAAGAACCCTTTGTTCATCATTACTACTTGTACGAGACATTATAAAACGAAGCAATACATATATCTCTCAATTTGGCTTTTCCCTATGATGTTCTCATCTCTCTTGCCTTTTTCCACTTAATGCAACTCTTGCTCTTTGATCTTTAGATTTATTAATAAACCTTACTAGTCATAACCCTTAGTGATAAGAATATGGAATTAGAAAGAGGAAGAAAAGTGAATGTCCAAACGTCATCCTTTATCTAACACAATTACACACTTATTCTACTATCAGGGCAGCATTCCATCTTTTGTAAATGCTTATGATGAGTAACTCCTTTGAGTTCATTCAGGCTATACTATGCTTTCTATAACTTAGAGCAACCATCAGCTCTCTTGTTTTCATAGGCTTAATCCTAAAGACTTATCCATTCTCGTCACCTTTTCACTCGCCCTTTCTACTCCTTACTTTTGTCTTCCTAAAACCTTGTCGCTTTACCATACTTTAGCTTGCGACCTATACATATCTATTTATACTACTCGCAACATTCCTTCAACTTGCTTGCACCATAGATTCCCTTATGTTATTCTAGAACATCTAGCGAGACATCACATCGTCTCCAACTCTTTTTTGCTCTCTTGGCTATATCTCTCGGTACCTAGAAACCATAGGCTATGAGATATGCCCTTGAGGATGCCGATATCATTCCTGGATACTGAATCCCCGCATTTTTAGATTTCTATCCGCAGTATGGACTATTTACAACCTTCTGCATTTGGGTATCTTAAAATATCGCCTCACATTCTTCTATCACTTTCACAACCTCCCTTCAATATAGGTATAATTCACACCTACAACTTGAAGCTCTATTATGATACTTGCATCTTTGGTGCATACACAATCCGGTGGGAGCTTCATACTGACTTCTTATGAGGCTGGTACTTTTCTAACTGGCTTTATCGTAGAGTCATTATAGAATATGGCTATTGTACTATCTCTCTTGTACCTTTGATATTAAGAGTGATCCTGCAATGTTCTTAATCATGATTTCTATAATTTTCTGGGTCCAATAATCAGATTCTTGATTTATTTGGTTGATGTAACTCTATAGTTTCCTCTTCATTCTGATTAGCCTTTATGTAGGCTTAAGTTATTTTCCAATCTGTGTGTCCTAGTATTAGTTATTACTTTAGACTTTCATGGGCGTTATGGAATATCCATTATACAATCTTCTAACAACTCAATCCTTTGTCTATGCCCTGGGCTCAATTCGTTCCTTCTTCATTTTTTAAATGTAAGCAATTACGTTTCCTGGTCTTTCTGCCCCCTTGTTGCATCTATACTTAGCTTACCTTAGCTTACCCAAAAGAAACATGATGGCAGTCTGCAACTCTGTGTGGATTATCGGGCTCTAAACAAAATCACCGTGAAGAAGAAATACCTTATTCCGCTAATGGCAGACTTGTTCGATAGACTGGGTGGTGCGGGTGTTCACCAAGATAGACCTAAAGGCAGGTTATTACAAGTTTGGATTCCAGAGTGTGATGAGCACAAGGCGACCTGTGTGACAAGATATGGGTCGTACGACTTACTAGTCATGTTGTTTGTCTTGACTATGCCACAACTACATTTTGCACTCTGATGAACCTAGTCTTTCGAGAATACAGTGAAAAATTTGTGGTGGTCTACTTGGATGACATTGTGGTATATAGTCAAACATTGGAAGAACAACTAGTGCACTTGCGGAAGGTCCTGGCTCGATTACAGGAGCATGAACTATATGCAAAGCTATCCAAATGCTACTTTGCTTAAAAGCAAATTGATTTCCTCGAACATGTCATCGAGGTAGGGGGGTCAAGCAATTAAACTTTCTAGCAAGCAAACAATTCTCTGTACTGCTTTTCTCAATTCTTATTTATGTTCTCTCAATTGCTCTTGACATTGGTTTTCCCCATACGGCACTGAAAAATCTCGTCTACCGTTCAGAGGGGACCTCAATCGGCGGACTATAACTGCACTAACATCAGTTACTTAGCCTTCTGTTGCCCTTCCAAGGAATCTCAGGAAGGCATGACCTTGAATATCACCTTTTGACCTTTTTTCTTCTTCTCGTCCATTAGCCACGATAGGTGCCGCTTTCTTTTGGAGTGCATACGATGTTGTTGTGATACTGTTGTTACAAGATCATTTCCTCTTAAGGTCACTGTGCTTAGGTCTCAACCTTCTTCCTTATTTCCTCAGCTAGTCTTTCATTTTAGTACTTAGGAAAGATCCTCTGACTCTTGTAAAGCTGCGAGCTTATTACATCGTATTCACGATAGAATATTTGATGTTCGTACTCACCTATAATTATCCTTAGTTAATTACATCCACACTCAAGTGCTCGTACGGTTGCTTCAGAACTGAAGTTTTGACTTTCTTCCTAGTGGGACTCTCTTTTTTCTGTATCCTCTTGTCTAGCCATAACTAGTCTTTCCTGAATCAACAACCAAATTCTTGCTTTGCCCTTTCTCATGTCAATATTCCACGAGATTTTTGTTGGGTTATTTCCTTTGTCTTATCTTACGCCTTGCACATCTATCAATAACATCTCGGGCAGGAATCCTTACTTCCTTTCCTTAACGTCGTGTTTGTATAATGTTCCGGAATCGTAGCATATCAATAGCATTTGAGTAAGTGCAATCTCATCCCTTGCTCATTTTTATCGTATTGTTCCTTGACCATGCCATAGTTACTAAACAATTTAATTCTGACTTAATGTCACATAACTCCATATTGCCCCTTTAGGGGATTGCTAAGATTTCGAGCTACGACGATCTACCTATAGATGTTTTACCTCTTCATCTTTGGCATCCTTCATATCATTGATGACCCTTACTCACTTTGCGGTAATCTTATGTACCAAGGATAACAAAATTCCTTACTTACGAGGGTGCCTCTTAGTATAACTGGCACATATAGTCCCTTAAGCTTAACTTTTCTGAATTTCTCATGTATCTTCTTCTGTTGTCCATTCAATTATCATCGGAACTACAGCTGAAATTATCATGATGTCGACCATTACCAAATCATTCAGCCCCTAATTCATGTTTAGTTTATCTTGTTCACCAGCCCATACTATTTTTTATTACTCTAGGGTCTAACGTTTCCTTCTGGTAGTTGCGTTGGAGTCACAAACTTATTTTTCGAAATGAGGATATGACTTTATCGCCTATATTCTTTTGTTGTCTAAAGACATGTCACCTGTCACACCTTCGTTCGGGGACTCAAACGGGGTATTTTATGCTTGCCCTATTGAGAGTCTCTTCCATTCTCTCTTCACCAGACAGATAAACAATAGGTAATCCGATAGATAGATTATGGCTTCCTCACTATCAGCAAGCTCCCACAGGCGATGAACTGCTTCTGACTTCTTCATTCGGTTTGTAGCCATACTGTATAGAGTGAAAATTTCCTTTTTAAAGGGAGTAGCTATATTCAAGCAAGCATTCAGCGAAACGGTCCTGTCTTTTTCTTTCCTTGGCTATAGACTCTGTAATACTGTCATTTTTTGATCTATCGTTGCTATCACATTTACTCCTCTTCGTATTTCCTTGCTAACATTGCTTGTAGATAGATGTCACATATATGGATACTTGTATGGCCTTGTCGACCTATGTTTTTGAGTTTACAAATGATCATGTCGGCCTTATAGTCCCGTATGTCACATGTACAAGATTCTATATCATGTTAGGTTGTCCTATGTCTAGTATTCCCTTATGTTTTATTCTGGTTATCTCATGACGGCAGTGTCCCATGAGTCCACCACAATGTGCTTCCCTAGCAAACAATTCACACAAAGAGCAATTAGGAATACACAATCTATTTGCGTTAAAAAGGAATCCATCTTGAAGATTGAACCCAACTTAAGGACCTAACTTACATTCTGCAGAAGCCTTACCAAAATTAGAATCATTAGAATAAAGAGAAAAAACCCAGACATAGCTTCTTGAAATCAGCAACCACATTCTCTTTTCCTTGCTTGTAAGCAATCACATATGGAAAGTTTCAACAAATTCAACCCATTTTGCATGGCGACGATTAAGCTAGGCACCGGTACCAGGTCTGTTGTGCACAGCCGATCTATGGGATGAAACCTTAACCTTTACACACATGATCTCCCCCTAAATTTTCTACGGGGGTAGGCTAAACCTTAGCAAGTGTTGTCACGACACCCTTCTCACGTATGTGGGTGGATGGAACGATTCGTCATCATTAGCTGAAATTTTATTTTCTTTGTTCCATCTACTTGCAGTACGGACAAACTTCTAGTCCTACTTATGATCCAAGGATTGAGACTCTGATTCAGGAAGTTGTTTCTATGTTTATGACACATGTTGTATTGCTAATAGGAAATATCTCCTCTTTGAACACCACATCCCTGCTAACAAATATGCTCTAGTTCTCAAGATCATATAGCCTATAACGCTTTTGAGTTTCTGAATATCCAATAAGAACAGTCTTTCTTGCTATGACTTTAAATTTATCACCCTTAAGTATGTTACTTGCATAGCACAAACAACCAAATACCCTTAAGTGATCTACCTTGTAACACACTACCTTATTTATCAAATATACTGCAGTTCTTACATAATCACCCCAGAATCTTCTAGGAAATGCACTTGCTACATCCAATATATGCTCGTGCTTTCGTTCAACCACCCCATTTTGTTGTGGGGTGTATGGACAACTATTCTGATGTATTATTCTAAGAGAAGCAAATAAAGTATTGCATTGCGAATTGAAAAATTCAGTACCATTATCTTATCTAACAACCTTCACTGTGAATTCAAACCGAATATTTATCATTGCAAGGAGGTTCTTTATTACAACAACTACTTCACACACAGATTGTATTAAACATACCCAAGTACATCTGCTATAGTCATCTACAATTGTAACAAAATAGAGTTTTTGTCATATGTAGGTACCTAATGAGGTCCCCAAACATCCATGTGAACAAGCTGGAAACAGCCACTTGACCTACTACTGCTATTAGGAAATTGTAATCTACACTGCTTTGCCAAAGGACATACTTCACAATTGTGTGGCACTCCAGTGTGTATTTTATTCGTTGATGCTGAAACATGTTCCATAGACTCTGCTGATGCATGGCCTAGTCTCAAATGCCACAGTCTTGTATCTCAACATTCCTTTAAGAAGCTTGCTCATGTTATTGGTAGGTTCTCTTTTATTATGTACAATCCATTGTTTTCTCTACCAATCCCCATCACCTTGCCAATGTAGATGTCACATCTCCCATTTTCGTACGTTAAAGTTTCGTCTTTAATTAATCAACATAGACTCGGAGATGAGATTATCTTGGGGTTAACGTATTTATGCTATTTATAACAAGCGATAAGTAAGTGCCGTGAAGGATAAAGGGTAAACAAATTGAAGAAAATAAGTTTCGTTGAAAAATTGTCGATTTGGATAAATACAATCCGAGCCATAATACTAGGTATTTATGGACTAGTGCTATACAAGGTACCCTATGACCACGATAGTAGGGTACATAAAGTGTATTAAAAGTGAGTAGTATATTAAGTAATTTGAGATAATTCTTAATTATGTAGGCAATTGGTTAATTAATGGTTAATGGGAGATAAGACCAAGCCTCCCCCCACGTGGCAGCACCCCCATCCATGTATGACTCTTAAGTAATTAATATATGTGGCAAGATTAGAGATGTGAGAATTGGGCAAGAGAACCATTATATGTCTTAACAACATGAGAATCACATGTTCCTTCTTAAAAACCAAAGATTTCAAGGATCTTCAAGAATTCAAAATATAATATTCCATAGCGTCTTCAACACTTCAAAACCCGAGATTTCACAGCATATTAAGATTTTGATATATTAAGGGAGTACGGGGTAATCTTTCTGAAGAGAATCGACTCAGGTATGTTAAGGCTATCCCTTCTTTCTTTTGGCATGATCTATACGACACAAACGAGCAAATGCATAATTTCCATAATGGTCTTATGACACTCCGAAAGATTTTATTGTCGTACTTCTCATGCATTGCATTCATTTAGATTGACCCATGACTAGATGGCTACACGTATATAAGTATATTATTTGTAATATGGGATATGGGAAAAGGTGCGTTATACGCACCACAACCTGATTAGTGGTATATGTTGATGATTTTGCCCATTCAAATTCTTGGTAATCAGTATTCGAAAGATGGGATGCCCTCAGTATTTCTCTTATGTACTTAGTACATTATCGTACTGACGCCCTCTTTCCCGGGGCCTGTGTTTCATGCCCGCAGGTGCAGGTAAGGAAGTTGACGATCCCCCTTCTTAGGATCCTTGATCAGTGAGAGTTGGCGTGTTCCACTTGATCTGGAGATGCATTTTTATTTTGGTATGCTTGTACACGTATATATATGGGTATGACGTGGCTCAGTTGTATTTTTAGAGGTTTGTAGACAATTATGTATAGTTGGATAGTATGTTTTTCAAGTTTATATCTGTGACGGATGCTTAAGGATGTTTGATAGGTAGGACTCGGGCATCTGTCGCGGTCCACTGGTTTGGGTCGTGATGAAAGTGGTATTAGAGTCGTTCTGTCCTAGGGTTGTCTATAGACCGTGTCTAGTAGAGTCTTGTTTATGGGTGTGTTGTGCACCACACTTATAGAGAGGAGGCTACAGGACATAGGATATTATCCTCTCTTCTTATCTTAGATCGTGCGATATAAGAATTCAGGTTCCTAACAATATGTTACGTTTTCAGCAATGCCTCCAAAGACTATAGCAGCCTAGAAGGGAAAGTCCACAGCTGATGAGACCACTAGTCGAGTGCCATGAGTTACCACGCTTGGGGAGAGTCTCATAGTGAGATTCCATCTTAGACTTCACATACCCCGCCCCTGTATAATCAGCCCCTCAGCCATATGCACCAGGTGCTATGAAAGATGTTATTTAGCTATTAACTCGATTAGTAGCCACGAAGGATTGGCGTACGGGAGTAGGTATTGTTCATGCAGATAGGTCCGTCAGTGCGAGGGTTCGTGATTTCATTAATTCGGACCCTCCAGTATTCATTGGGGAAGATCCAAACGATGACCCTCAGGTATTTATCTATAGAATGCAGTGGACTTTGAGGGTAATAAAGGAAACTACAACTACGTTTGTTGAGCTAGGATGTTGCAGTTAATTGGTACGAGTCTTCGAAGTTGTTCAGAGGTGAGGATGCCCCTCCAGGAGTATGGCAGGAGTTGATACGTTCTTGACCCTTCGACAGGGTAACAGGATTGTTCGGGAGTACGGTCTTCAGTTTGATTCATCGCTAGGTATGTTCCCACTATTGTATCTAAGATGGAGGATCGAGTGCACTGGTTCATGATGGGGTTAGAGCCACACTTGCTTAATGATTTCATGTCGGTCTCACTTTAGGAAGACATAGATATTTCTCGTATTCAGGCATACGCTCAGAGTGCAGAGAAGCGTAAGCAGAAGCAGAGGGCCAATCATGAGCATTATAGGGCCCCAAATAAAAGGGCGAGGTCTTCGGGTCCTTCAAGTGAGTTTTGAGGTGGTCATAGACCAGAATACCCGAGGTATCCAGATGGGCCATCGGCTAGCGTGCCCCTTCAGTATGGATTGGTTGGCTTTTTGTCATACCAACGTTGATTGTAGATCAAAGAGAGTCCGATTTCAATTTCCAGGGGAGCCTGTTTTGGAGTGGAAAAGTAATACGGCGTCGCCGAGAGGTAGATTTATTTCCTATCCCAAGGCAAGAAATATGATCAGAAATGCCCCCGCATAGCTGAAAGAGTTGAAGGAACAACTAAAGGACTTGCTTGAAAAAGGCTTTATCAGACCTAGTACATAACAGTGGGGAGCGCTTGTGTTATTTGTAAGGAAGAAAGATGGTTCCTTACGGATGTGTATTGATTATAGACAATTGAATAAGGTGACGATCAAGAATAAGTACCCTCTCCCGAGGATTGATGATTTATTTGATCAGTTGCAAAGTGCCAAGTGTTTTTCAAATATAGACTTGAGGTCCGGGTACTATCAGGTAAGCGTTAAGGAAGAAGATATTCAGACACTGGAGGATATGTTACGACTTGTGTGATAGACTTCAAGGTAGCTAGGATGATCATCTGCCTATTATTGGTTTCGCGTATAATAATAGCCATCATTCCAGTATTCAAATGGCTCCATACGAAGCTCTTTATGGATGGAAGTGTAGGTCGCCCATAGGGTGGTTCGATGTTGGGGAAAAAACATTAGTAGGACCTGAATTGGTACAACATGCAATAGAGAAAATTACGCTTATACAGGAAAGGCTATTAGAACCTAAAAACTGTTAGAAATCTTACGCAGATAATCGATGGTGAGACTTGGAATTTCAGGTTGACGACTAGGTATTTCTAAAGGTATCACCGATGAGAAGTGTTATGAGGTTCGGTAAGAAAGTAAAACTTAGCCCTCGGTACATTGGGCCATATACGCAAGGTAGGCCCTAGCATATGAGTTAGACTTCCCTTTGGACTTAGAGTCTGTACAACTAGTCTTTCAAGTATCTATGCTCCTTAAATGTATCGGATGCTTTCAATTCAAGTATTTTACTCAAAAGGTAAAGTAAATACAGCTTTGACAATGTGAAATATATATATATATATATAGTTCAGTTAACCTCTACGTTCCAATGCAAAGCAAGTATGAAATGCACCATGTACTTCGACGCTCAAGTGCTCAACCACTCGGTACTTTATATGGCCATCCGGCCTAGGGAAGATTCATCCCAGAATATATACACATCACTCCCAACAGTCACTCAGACCGAGGAAGGCCATTCTAGCCCTGTGGAGAAGATCCATCTCCAGGTATCTATACTTTGACAAGATCCATGTCCAGGGAAGATCCATCCCTCAATAATATCATCCTTGCCCACTGTGGGTGTGCAGACTGCGGAGGGGATCCTAAGGCCCAAGCGTTACCATAATTAATATAACTATTGCGACGTGCAGCCTGACCCCATAATTGTCACTCATAATCAGGCTCTTGGCCTCACTCGCTCATTCACCTCTCCAGTCTCACCTCGGGCTTACAATGTCATGAAAACAACTCGGAACAATGATATGATGAACCAATAACTAACCGAGACTGAGATATGGTATAGAAATGCATGATCATGACTGAGTGTGGAATATAAAGCGAATACTAGTGAGATGAAATCGATAAATGACCACTAAGGTCCAAACAATATCGTCACAAGGCCTAAACATGATATCTAGTATGATTTGCAGCTCAACTATGTTATCACATGATGAACATGGATATTAATGGGATAGAGTCAATAAACGGTTCCATGGAATCACCCAGGCCATAGTTCTCACGGTGCACGCCTGTACGCCCGTCACTTGGCATTTGCATCACCTCAGTACTAATCACACGACACATAGTTTGGAGTTTCGAACTCTCAGAAACAAGGTTGCAAGCGTTACTTACCTCAACCAAGCCAAAATCATACTTCGCGATGCCTTTGCCTTTCAAATCGGCCTCCAAACTTCCCGAATCTACTCAATCAAACAACGGGAAAGCACCATAGCCAAAGATAATAGAGCTTAATCAAAAATGCTCTCAAAAGCTCCAAGGTTCGTGTTAAAAATGGTGAGAATGAGCAAAAATCCGCGAAGTCTTGTATTTATACCATCTACCCAAGCTTTCCGCACATGCAACCCAAAATGCGCCTGCAGTGCCGCTTCTGCCTGAAAACCTCCGCATCTGCGGGAAATCACTTAAAGTACCTGGACCACTTCTGCACCTCTTGACTGCATCTGCGATCAACGCAGGTGCGAAAATGACATCACACCTACGGACCAACACACGCACCTGTGCCCTCTCTTCCACCTACGCACATTCACATTCCCGCTTCTACGGCTCGCACATGCGGCTCCCACTCAGCAAGTCTGGTCATGACAACTGAGTTCCAACTTCAGCAATTCACCAAACTTCAAACTTGATCTGTCAACCACCCGAAACATATTCGTGGCCCTCGGGAGCTCAACCAAACGTACCAACAAGTCATATACCAACATACGAACTTAGTCGAGCCTTTGAATCATTCAAAATAACATCAAAACACCGAATGACACTCGATTTCAAGCCTAAGAACTTCAAAACTTCCAAATTCCGCAAATGAAGCTGAAACCCGCTAAACCACGTTCGAATGACTCAAATTTTACACACACGTCCCAAATGACACCACGAACCTACTCCAACTTCCGGAACTCCATTCCGACCCTGATATCAAAATTCCCACTGCCGACCAAAATCGCCAAAATTCTAACTTTCGCCAATTCAAACCTAATTCTACCACAAGCCTCCAAATCACATTCCGGATGTGCTCCCAATTCCAAAATCACCTAACGGAACTAACATAATCATAAAAATTCACATTCGAGATCGTTTACACATAAGTCAGCATCTGGTCAACTTTCCCAACTTTAGCATTCAGAAAAGAGACTGAGTGTCTCAATTCTTCTCTGAAACCATTCCAGGCCCAAACCAACTAACCTGACATATCATAATATATAGCTGAAGAACACAAAAAGACACAGAAATGGGGAAATGGGGCTACAACACTCGAAACTACCGTCCGGGTCGCCACATCCTCCCCCTCTTTAACAAACGTTCGTCCTCGAACGAGACTACAAACATATCTGAAGCCTCAAGTAGGTGTGGATATATGCTCTGCATATCCTGCTTTGTCTCCCAAGTAGCCTCCTCCACGGGTTGACCTCTCCACTGCACTTTCAGTGAAGTTATATCTGTTGATCTCAACTTTCGGACCTCCTGCTCCAAAGTAGCCACTGGCTCCACATCGTAAGTCAAATCACCACTTCTCCAATCCTCTGAAGCACCTTAAAAGGCCTAATGAACCAAGGGCTCAACTTGCCTTCTTCCCAAATCTCATAACACCTTTCATGGATGAACATTTAGTCCTTCTCCCCAACCATATAAGACACATAACAAACCTTTCTATCAGCATAACTCTTTTGTATTAATTGTGCTATGCTAAGTTGCTCCTCATACGGAGCCATCTGAATACTCGATTGATAACTGTTGTTATAAGCAAACTCTACGAGCGATAGAAATTGGTCCCATGAACCCCCAAAATCAATGACACAAGCGCGTAACATGTCCTCCAATATCTGAATAGTGTGTGTGGATGGTCCGTCCATTTGAGGATGAAATGCCATGCTCAATTCCACCTGAGTGCCCAACTTTCGCTGTACGGCTCTCCAAAATTGCAATGTGAACTACGTGCCTCCATTTGAAATGATGGAAACTGGCACTCCATCTTATGTAAATCTCAGCCTACCAATCTGATAGGTAGTACACACAGGAATGAAGTACGCGGACTTGGTCAGTCGATCCACAATTAGCCAAATAGCATCGAACTTCCTCAAAGTAGTGGGTGCTGAACTACGAAATCTATGGTGATCCACTCCCACTTCCACTCTGGAATCTCTATCTGCTGAAGCAAACCACCAAGTCTCTCATACTCATATTTCACTTGCTGACAATTGAGACACCGAGTTACAAACTTAAACATCTCTTCATTCTCCTCCACCAATAGTGCTGTCTCAAATCATGTTACATCTTTGCGACACCCGGATGGATGGAATACCGCGAGCTGTGGGCCTCCTCTAGAATCAACTCCCGAAGACCATCTACATTGGGCACACATATCCGACCCTGCATCCTCAATACCCCGTCATCACCAATACTCACATCTCTGGCATCATCATGCAGAACCTAGTCCTTGAGGACAAGCAAATGAGGATCATCATATTGGCACTCTCTAATACGATCAAACCCTAAGACTGAGAAACCACACAAGCTAGGACCCTAATGGGCTCCAAAATATCCAATCTTACAAACCGATTGGCCAAAGTCTGAACATCAACTTAAGAGGTCTCTCACCAACAGGAATGAATGCAAGACTTCCCTTACTCACTGCTCAAGGCAGCAGCTCCAACCATCTCTGCTGCCTCAAATTGAGATCCTTCTATTTGAATAAGTGTTGGAGGCTACGACGATCAGTTAACATCTCACAAGACACACCATAGAGATAGTGCCTCCAAATCTTCAACTCGTGAACAATGGCAGCCAAGTCCAAATCATGAACAGGGTAGTTCTTCTCATGGGGCTTATAATGACGAGAAGCATAAGCCATCACTCTACCCTCCTGCATCAACACACACATACAATATATTGTATAAGAACCTGAAGCTGATGGCAAAACTAACACTGGAGTTGTGGTCAAGGCAGTCTTGAGCTTCTGAAATCTCACCTCACACTCATCCGACCACATAAAAGGAGCACTCTTTTGAATCAATTTGGTCAAGGGTGATGCAATAGAAAAGAAATCCTGAATGAACCGGCGGTAACAACCCACCAAACTAAGAAAGCTACAAATCTCTGTAGCTGAGAAGGGTGTGGGCCAACTCCCGACCGCCTCTATCTTCTTCAGATCCACCTGAATACCTTCACTGGACCACCTGCCCCAAGAAAGCCACTGAACTGATCCAAAACTCACACTTGGAGAACTTAGCATAAAGCTTCTCCTCCCTCAACCGCTGCAGCACAATCCTTAAATGTTGGGCATGCTCCTCGTGGCTACGAGAGTACACCAGGATATAGTCAAATGCATAAATGATTCTAGGGCAATGGTTAGGCCAAAAGACATCTTAAGGAACTCATAATGATACCCTAACATGAGATCAATCTTGGAGAACACCCTCGCCCCCTGAAATTGGTCAAATAAATCATCAATGCGCGGTAAGGATACTTGTTCTTGATTATGATTTTGTTCAATTGCCTATAATCAATGCACATTCTCATATTGTCATCCTTCTTCTTCATAAATAGTTCAAGGTGCACCCAAAGGTGACAAACTAGGGTGAAACACCCTTCTCAAGGAGTTCCTAAAGCTCCTTCAACTCAGCCGGTGCGATGCGATACGGTGGAATAGAAATGGGCCGAGTGCATAGCACCAAATCAATCCGAATTCAAAATCCCTGTCCAGCGGCATGCCCCCAGGTCTGCAGGAAACACGTCAAAAAAAACCTTCACCATCGGAACTGAATCACTAGTTCCTATGCCACTGACATCCCTCACAAAGGCCAAATAAGAAAGACAACTCTTCCCAACTGGATGTTGGGCCTTTAAATATGATCACTCTACTGGGAACATAATCCGACGTACCTCGCCACTCAATCCGTGGCACTCCCTGCATTGCCAACATCATCATCTTAGCGTGACAATCCAGAATAGCATGACACGAAGATAACCAATCCATGCCCAACTCAGTAAGTAACAAGTCCAAACTTTGGACTGATAGGTAATGACGAACTTAACCTCAACAGGTAAACAAGAATAAACTGTACAGAAAGTAGGCATGCTTTCAAGTTAATTATTCAGCTCAAGAAGTAAAGTAAATACAGCTCTGGACAATGTGAGATATATATATAAAGTTCAGTTAACCTCTACGCGCCAATGCATAGAATGTATAAAATGCACCATGTATTTCGATGCTCAAGTGCTCAAACACTCGGTACTCTATATGGCCATCTAGCCAGGGAAGATCCATCACGAAATATATACACATCACCGACAACAGTCACTCAGTACCGAGGAAGTCCATTCCAACCCTGTGGAAAATATCCATCTCTAGGTATCAGTACTTCGAACAAAATCCATGTCCAGGGAAGATTCATCCCTCAAATATATAATTCGCGCCCACTGTGGGTCTGCAGACTCCGGAGGGGCTCCTATGGCGAAGCGCTATCATAATCAGTATAACTGTTATGGCGTGCAACCCGACCCCATAATTGTCACTCATAATCAGGCTCTCAGCCTTAATCAGTCATTCACCTCTCCGGTCTCACCACGGGCTCACAATGTAATGAAAACAATCCAGAACAATGATATGATGAATCAATAACTAACTAAGACTGATATATGATATAGAAATGCATGATCATGATTGAGTATGGAATATAAAGCGAAAAGTAGTGAGATGAAACCAAGAAATGACCGCTAAGGTCAAAACAATACTAGCACAAGGCCTAAACATGATATCTAGCACGATTTGTAGCTAATCTATGTTATTGCATGATGAACACATGGATATCAAAAGGATAGAGTCAATAAATGATGCCATGGAATCACCCCGGCCACAATTCTCATGGTGCAGGCCCGTACGTCCGTCACCTGGAATGTGCTTGTTACACCCCATATTTTCGTATGTTAAAGTTTCATCGTAAGTTAATCGACGTAAGTTCGGGAATAAGATTATTTTGAGATTATAAGCTTTATGCTATTTCAAACAAATGATGAGTAAATTCGTGAAGGTGAGAGGGTGTTATATACACATATATATGTGTAAGAATATGTATATGGGATATAGGAAAAGGTTACGGCATTATATACATACCACCACCTTATCAGCTGGTATACGTTGATGATTTACCCACAATGGATGAGATGATATGATGGGATGCCCTGAGAGAAAGGCTTTGTGAGAGAGACCATGAGCCCTTTCTCTGCTCCCGTCCTATTGGTACCCAAAAAGGATGGAACTTTGAAGATGTGCATGGATTGTAGAGCAATCAACAAGATAACGGTAAAGTATCGCCATCATATTCCTCGTCTTGATGACATGTTGGATCAATTACATGGATCCAAAATCGTTTCTTAAATTAATCTAAAAAGTGGTTACCATCAGATTCAAGTGAATCCCTGAGATGAATGAAAACTGCTTTTAAGACCAAATATGGGCTTTATGAGTGGTTAGTTATTATGCCTTTTGGCTTGACTAATGAAACATATCTTTGAGGATTTTCATCAAATTTGTTGTGGTGTACTTTGATGGTATCTTGATCTTTTCTAACACTTTTGAGGAGCATGTAGAACACCTAAAACAAGTTTTTGAAGTTCTTAGAAAGCAACTTTTATTTGCTAACCTTAAAAAGTGTACTTTTTTATGTGGATCGTGTGATTTTCTTGGGGTTTTAATTAGTTCTAAATGAGTTGAGGTTGATGAAGAGAAAATAAAAGCAATAAAGGAATGACCTAAACCTAAGAGTGTAACTCAAGTTAGGAGTTTTCATAGACTTGCTACTTTTTATAGGAGGTTTGTGAGAGACTTTAGCACCATTACTTCTCCTTTATCTGAAGTTATGAAAAAGGATAAGATTTTTACATGGGGAAAAGAACAAGATGATGCTTTTAACTTGTTAAAGGAGTAGTTATGTTCTGCTCCTTTGTTACAATTGCCTTATTTCTCTAAATCTTTTGAAATTAAATGTGATGCTTCTGGTAAAGGAATATGTGATGTTTTGATGCAAGATTCTAAACCTATTGCCTACTTTAGTGAGAAGTTGAGTGGAGCCACATTGAACTATTCCACTTATGATAAAGTGCTATATGCTTTGGTAAGGGCTTTGGCCACATGGCAATATTATTTTTGGCCAAAAGAGTTTGTCATTAAAACTAACCATGAATCCTTGAAGTACTTGAAGAGTCAAGGTAAGCTTAGTAGGAGGCATGCTAATTGGGTTGAAATCATTAAAACTTTTCCTTATGTAATTTCTTACAAACAAGGGAAAGAGAATGTTGATGCTGATGCACTATGAAGAAGGTATGTCTTAGTTACTACTCTAACTTCTAAATTGATGGGTTTTGATCAAATTAAGATTGTAAGTTGTGTCCTTTTTAGAGGTTTAATCTTCAAGATGAGTTTCTTTTTAAAGAAAATAAGTTATTTATTCCTAATTGCTCTTTACGTGAAGTATTTGTAAGGGAAACACATTGTGGAGGCCTTCAGGGTCACTTTGGAGTACCAAAGACATTGTGCATACTTGCTAAAAATTTCTTTTGGCCTGACATGAGAAAAGATGTTGAAAGAGTGTGTGCACAATGTTTGGAATGTAAAAAAGCTAAATCTAAAGTGGTAAACATGGTTTTTACACGCCATTACCTGTTCCTACTTCACCTTGGCAATATTTCTATGGATTTTGTGTTAAGTTTGCCTAGAACAAGGTATGGTAAGGATAGTATATTTGTTGTGGTAGATAGGTTCTCTAAAATGGCTCGTTTTCTTTCTTGTTTAAAGACTAATGATGCTTCACATGTTGTTGATCTATTTGTAAAAGAAGTTGTTAAATTGCATGGTATACCTGGAACTATTGTTAGTGATATGGATGCTAAGTTTTTGAGCCACTTTTGGCGTAATTGTTGTTTTCTATTCCTTGTCACCCACAAACTGATGGCCAAACTGAAGTAGTTAATAGAACCTTAGGAAACATGTTGAGGGCTATTTTGAAAGTTAAATTAAATTCTTGGGAAGATCACTTACCTATGATTGAATTTGCTTACAATAGAACAATCCATTATTCTATAGGTATGTTTCCTTTTGAGGTTGTTTATGGTTTTAATCCCTTTACTCCCCTTTATTTATTAACATTACCTACTAATGCTATTGCTACTCTTGATGGTAGGACAAAGGCTGAAATGATGAAAAAAATTCATGAGCACACAAGGCTTGCAATTGAGAAGAAAAATGAGCAAACTGCCTTGAGAAAAAAGGAAGTCAGAGTTGCATCCTAGAGGAGATGGCACATTTCAAGTCCTTGAAAGGATTGGAAACAATGCTTATAGACTCACCTTCCTGGTGAGTTTCAAGTAAGTGCTACATTCAATGTTCTGGCAACATACGATCGAATTCGGGGATGAATTCTTTACAAGAAGAGGGGAATGATAGCATCAAGGACAATGATAGAGTTTTGGAAGCTCTAAGAAGGCTATATACAATATCTCAAGCTAAAGAATTGCAAACTAAGGTTGCTGGACTTCATAGGCAAATAAAGAATCTTTTAAGAGGTAGAGCTCAAGTCCAAAAGAGATGAATTGTCCAAGTTTTTACAATTATTTGGTGGCCCAAATTGAAGTCCAAGATGAGGAAGATTGGGTCCTAACATCAGCCCTTGAATTCTACCAAAAGGGCACCCCAAAATAGCTTAAAATGAGCTTAAAAGAGGTCCAAAAGGGGGTATTCCAAAAGGAGCCCAATTGGAGTCCAAACCAACGGCCCAAACTAGTAGTTTTAAGGCCCACCCTCTTATTTTTATTAGGTTTTCGAGTATTTAGCTTAGCCTCCAAGTTAGGGTTTGCCTTGGCAACTACCCTACCTAGTTTTAAGGACTTTTATTCCTATAAATAGGAGTTCTTTTCATTCATTGTGGTACTTCATTATTGATTAACAATATTATACTTTGAGAGTTCTTTTGAACCTTTGTTACTTATGCTTTGAGATTTATCTTTCAACTTTTACTAGTTTATAGTTCAAGGTAGTAAGATAACTTCTTTATTGTGATATCACTGATTCCTTTGTGGTATTTCTAGAAGGCGATTAATACTGGTTATTAACTGTTATCTCAAGTTACTCGTAAAGCGGTCAAGATCCAAATATATTCTTTTGATTTGTTCTTAAGTAAAGGAGTTTGAATTCTTCAATAAATCAAAATGTTGTTGCTTGGATTCTGTCAAGGCTATAACTTGCGTTCTTGGAATTCTTTCCCTAAATTTTCCCATATCCTTTATTTCTGCACTTTAATTATAGTCGTTCAATTTCTTATTGTCTTTGCTTCCGCATTTACTTCTTAAATTCTTACTCTAGTTTGAATTCCCGACCTTATTGTTATCACAACGGAAGATAAAAAAGATGACAGTATTACAAAGTCTTTAGTCAAGTGAAGGAAAAGACGAGAGGTGACACGTCTTGAGACAATAAAAGAGTATAGGCCATAAAGTCATGCCCTCATTTCGAGTAATATGTTTGTGACTCTAACGAGACTACCAGAAAAAAAAAAAGTTAGACCCCAAAATAATAGAATCAGTATGGGCTGGTGAACAAGATAAACTAAACATGAATTAAGGACTGAGTGATTTGATAATAGTCGATATCGTGAGGCAACTTATTTCTCAAGAGTCTCCACGGATAGAGTATTTTGGGATATTCATGTAAAGGCGAAACCTACATTAAATCTCATTACAAAACTATGAAGGTCAAACAAGGAATCAAATAAAAGAGATTACAGAGAATTAAAAGTGGAGATAGATTTCCTATCCTATCAAGTTTATCAGCTAATACTATCATCTTGATATGGTCATTATCGAAGTGAACAATATATCATACAGATCTTGAGCAATATACAAAATTTTAGCAAATAAATACCACATAAAGAATATTTGTTAGTTTGGAAAGTGCACTCTAGGAATTGGAGTTTATTCTTCTAACAAACTTAAGTCATGTAGCTCAGTAAGACACTTAGATTTTTTTTTTAGTTTTTCCAAAAAAAAAAAAAAGAGGAAAGGAACTCTCCTTTTTCGTGCTTGCCGACCGAAATAAGAGTTCACGGATCTTGATAAAGTTATACCGAGAAATATTATATTTTTTGAATCATAAGTTAAACATTTGAATAAATTGTTGTCATCTTATGATGAGATATCAAGATTTTCTTGAAAATAAGCCATTATAGTATCTAATTCCTACTTAATCACTAGGTCTTTTGATGATTCGAGGTAAAAAGATAAAGCTAGAAGATACATGTAAAGTTAGATGGTTAATGACCGGAGAATCATGGAGTTGGAAAAGGCATTATGCTTGTTTGCAGCTTGGAGGATTGGTTAACTTTCCAAATTTCTAAACTTATTTTTTTAATTTAGAAAAGTGAAATATAATAAGATTGTTTTATATTTGTTTCTTGGGGTATTTTTAAATTGTTGTGAGGTTAATAGCTACTGGTATTTATACAGACTTAAGATGGAATATAAAATATTTTATATTTATTTGACACATTTTTCTTTTCCCCGCTATTTGACATCTTTTTAAAATAAAAAACGTCTGCTTTATTTATTAAATATTATTTACATAATGAGTTAATTATCATTAGTCCAACTAAAACAATTCTTATTGTACTCTTCATCAAAATAACTATGGTCCTAAAAAGAATTATGCTTTTGCCGCATGTTGGTACTATTAAAGGTACGTGCAGACTGAAATTCAACATTTGATATATCGAAGTAACTAATGAAACTATGATAGCTATTATTCTTTATTCCAAGTAGAAAAAAATATTTTGGCTCTATCATATTTTTCAAAGATTCAAGCACATACTATAAAATAACTAATCTCACGGGATTAATGAGAATATGTCTTTAAAAAAATAAATATAAATAACATTCAAAGCATGTTTTTAGTCCCAAAATAAACATCAAGTAAACTATTTATGTTCTTGAAAATGATAAATATTGATAAGAAAATTGATACATATAATAAATTATATTTATTTATTCTTGATATTATCTAACAATATTTATTTAAGTTATAAATTAAATTAAGGTATACCACAAATTTTTATTAGTAATTTGAAATTAGAATATCTTATCATATTTGTATTGGAAAAAATTGAGTTTATATATTAAAGTAGTATGGAGATGACGTGTCGTGACACATAGGCTGGTCAAGTAGTCAAAGAGTTACAACTAGCCAAGAGGCACGAGTGGCAATGGATGTGATCAAAGGCAAAGGAAGAGGCACGGGCAGTTATTCAAATAACTCAGCGCCCATACCTATCTAAGTCATTTATATCCGAGAATCAAAGGAAATGAATCTGACAATAGAAAAGAGTGCAGATACGGCATTTAATAGGCATTGATTGTTAAATACATTAGAGAATTTGTATTGAATATAATGATTATGTAACGTAGCATTCAATGTCTTTAATTACTCATAATAGCTTCATTATGATTTGGGCAAAACGTATATCTCCAAGATATCTATCAAAGAGATATATCTGAACAATTGTAAGGACACGAAACTCTATTGGAATATACTTTGGTTCATTTGTTTTTCTCTTGATTACTCTCTTGCTACCTAAAATACTTCATTTTATACATTATTTTGATTATCAGTAACCCGTGTTCTTCTAAATTCTAGCTTTGACTAAAATTCTATTTTTTGATTAAATAAATTGGTTCTGTTACCGTGAATCTAATAATCCATTTCATTTTAGCTTAACTTTCCTTGTTGCATCAACCATGTCGAACAACAATGATAACATTCAAGGAAACCAAGAAAATCAAACGAAACAACAACTTTCGGAAGATCCTCATCACAATAATATTCACGGCGGTCTCGTGAAGGCACTCCTGATGGATCTCATACCGATGGACAGGCTCAATTTGAAAATATTGAAGCTATGGATGATGCTTTGCAAAAACTTATTGCCTCACAAGTCAATAAAGCTCTTCAGGCCTTTGTTAGCCAATTACCTACTACGTCACCCACACCTACTCCAAATAATAATACTTTGGAAAACCGTCGTTCCGGGCTTGTTAATTCAGGTAGCGGTGGAACTCCCAGTGAATCACAAGAGAGAGAACCAGGTAATGTAATTAATTTTGATTTATAAAATTTAGTACTAACCTTGCAAAAATAGCTCAAGGAAAAAAGTGACCGCATAGAGCAAATACCCGGGTACCACCCGTGATCAGGGGGTAGATATGGATAAGTATTCTCAACAGCCCTGGAAGCCAAGTGTTGCTCCCCTCCCAATTCCAAAGAAGTTCAAAATTCCTGATATTCCAAAGTATGATGGAACAACAGACCCACGAGACCACGTTACTGCATTTACAACCGGCGTAAAAGGCAACGATTTGACCAAGCAGGAGATTGAATCAGTATTAGTGAAAAAATTTGGTGAAATACTCACTAAGGGAGCGCTAACATGGTATTCCCTTTTACCCAAAAATTCTATAAATTCTTTTGCTAAGCTTGCAGATTCTTTTACCAAAGCACACTCGAGAGCTCAAAAAGTCGAAAAAAGAATGGAAAATATTTTTAAGATCAAGCAAGGGGACTCAGAATTGCTTAGGGAATTCGTGGACAGATTCCAACGTGAAAGAATGACATTACCGCGTGTACCTGACAATTGGGAAACTATAGCTTTCACAAGCAATTTGAACGAAAAGAGTTCAGAAGCTATGAGGCGACTTAAGGAAAGCCTCCATGAATTTCCAGCTACAACGTGGAATGACGTTTACAATAGGTACAGCACGAAGCTGAGGATAGAAGAAGATACTGTTCCTCGATTTCAAAAAGAAGAAAGAGTGAGTTCGAGACGTGCGGAAGCCGAAAAAAGATCCGGTAAAAATAGGTACAAGCCATACATGGGACCTACGGGAAAAGACTCACGGTCAAAACAGGACAGTCAAAGGTATGATCACAGGTCAAAGAATAGTGAGTCAGGTTCTTCATCAAGATTCAGGAATGATTACAACATGATGAGTCACGAGATGATGATAGAAGTTTGAAGGCAAGGTTTGGTGGTTACAATTTCAACATGAGTACTTCTGAACTCGTAGCTGTTTTAAGAAGCATGAGAGATAAGGTACAATGGCCGAAGGAGATGAGATCAAATCCAAACAGACGAAACCCTGGTCATTGGTGCGAATTCCATAACGATTACGGGCATAAAATGGTAGATTGCAGGTTTTTGCAAGGTGAAGTTGATCATTTGTTAAAATGGGGTATCTCACTGAGTTATTCAGTGAGAAAGGTAAACAAGCATACATGAAAAACAGGCAGGAGCCTCCAAAACCACCTTCTCCCAGAAGAACTGTCAACGTTATAAACGGGGGTGAAGACATCAATGGCGTATCATATACTGCAGCTAACAAGATTTCCAAAGTTACAATTACTCACGGGAAACGGCTGCGACATGTGTTAGAGGAAGAAAATATTATGTTTGATGATGCAGATGTCGAGGGTCTATTAACTCCATATAACGACACACTGGTAATATCTTTACTTGTACATGACACTAACGTGAAATGAGTTTTAATTGATCTAGGTAGTTCCGTGAACATTATTTTCTTATGAGTACTACGCGAGATGCAAGCAGAAGGTAGATTGGTACCAAAAGCGCATACTTTGTCAGGATTTGACAATTCCAGTGTTGCAACGAAAGGGGAAGTGATGCTTACTACATTCGCAGAAGGCGTTGTCAAAGATACAAAATTTCAAGTAGTGGAAATGGAAATGGCTTACAATATAATTCTTGGTAGGCCATGGATCCACGACATGGATGTTGTTCCATCAACCTTGCATCAAGTCATTAAATTTCCAGCCATGGGAATATGTCAAATCAGGGGAGACCAACAGACATCCAGGAGCATCAACTCCGTGGCGAATTTAAGTGCGAAGGGTAAAGAGAAATAGCAATTACATAATCCAGTTGAGGATAACATAACGTCAACCACAACTGAAAAAGGGAAAACATATGTGGATTCAAGGCCCGATTCCATTTAAGAACCAGAAGAAAATGAAAACATCAAAACGACGATAGAAGAGCTGGAGGCAGTGGTTTTATTTATACACTGGCCAAAAAGAAAAGTGTATATAGGAGCCAATCTCAGCCCGGATATGAAACGTAAGTTGATTGAATTTTTAAAAGCTAACGCAGATTATTTTGCTTGGTCCCATTCTGATATGACAGGTATACCACCGGAGGTAATGACTCATAAGTTGAATGAGGACCCATCTCATCCACCTGTCAAGCAAAAGAAAAGAAAGCAAGGAACTTTCAAGAATCAGGTGATTCAAGAAGAAGTCCAAAAATTGCTAAAAATTGGTTCCATTCATGAGGTAAAGTATCCTAACTGGTTAGCTAACACTGTTGTTGTACCAAAGAAGAACGGTAAGTGGCGGGTTTGTGTAGATTACACAAATCTTAATAAATCCTGCCCTAAAGATTCTTTTCCACTACCACACATAGATCAATTGATTGATGCAACTGCAAGTCATGAAGTATTAAGTTTTTTAGATGCATATTCAGGTTATAATCAGATTAAAATGGATCCGAGAGATGAAGAAAAAACTTCATTCATAACAGACAGGGGGACTTGCTGTTATAAAGTAATGTCCTTTGGTCTAAAGAATGCAGGTGCAACATATCAGAGGTTAGTTACCAAAATATTTCAAGAGCATTTAGGAAAGACTATGGAGGTATATATAGATGATATGCTTGTTAAAACTCAGTATTCAAAAGATCACATATCACACTTATCTGACACATTTTCAATTTTGCGCAAATTTAATATGAAGTTAAATCCCGAAAAATATGAATTTGGCGTTGCATCAGGTAAGTTTTTGGGTTTTCTTGTTTCTAACCGTGGTATTGAAGTGAATCCTGCACAGATTAAGGCCATTGAAGAAATCCCTGATATACTTTCAAACAAGAATGAAGTTCAAAGATTAACGGGGAGAATTGCAGCCTTGGGAAGATTCATTTCTAAATCATTAGAGAACTGTTTTAAATTCTTCTCAGTCCTTAAGAAGCAGGATCATTTTGAAAGGAATGAGAAATGTCAACAGGCACTTAGGAATTTAAAAACGTACTTATCAAATCCACCTTTGCTGGGAAAACCAAAGGCGGGGGAAGAATACTCATTTACCTAGTTGTTTCGGAAGTAGCGGTAAGCACTGTTTTGGTCCGAGAAGAACAAGGTAAACAATCCCCTATCTATTATGTTAGTAAATCTTTGTTAGATGCGGAGATGTGATATCCTCATTTAGAAAAACTTGCACTTGCATTAATCATGGCATCTAGAAAGTTAAGACCTTACTTTTAGTGTTATCCTATCGCTGTAGTAACTGCCTACCCTTTACGTAATATATTACATAAGCATGAGTTATCAGGTAGGTTGGCTAAGTGGGCTATAGATTTAAGTGAATACGAAATCACGTACCAACCTAGAACTACTAAAAAATCATAAGTGTTAGCTGATTTCGTGGCTGATTTTAGCCAAGGGATGCAATTAGAAGCAGAAAAAGCATTACAGGTGCTCAATGGAGCTAATCCAGGAACTTGGACTTTATTTGCTGATGGTTCATCTAACGTAAAAGGTGCAGGTTTAGGGATTGTTTTGGTACCACCTACGGGTGAAACCATTCTACAAGCTATCAAATATCATTATATAACTAACAATGAGGCAGAGTATGAGGCTGTGATTGCAGGTTTAGAATTGGCACGAGAACTTGGCATAAATCAGATTATAATCAAAAACGATTCACAACTCGTGGTTAATCAAATGTTGGGGACTTATACAGCCATAGAAACAAGGATGCAACAGTATTTAGAAAAGGTGCGAGAATTGGTAAAACAATTTCAAACCTGGAAAGTTACACAAATACCAAGGGATGAAAATCTTGAAGCAGACGCCTTAGCTAATCTCGCATCTGCGGCTGACGTGGTAAGTGATGCAAGCGTCTCAGTTATTTATTTATTTCATTCAGCTCTTGACCCCGACAAGAATGAGGTAAATTTTAATAATTTAACTTGGGATTGGAGGAACGAAATTATTGCTTTTTTGCAGTATGGAACCATCCCTGATGACAAGAAAAAAGCTCACGCGCTTCGAAAAAAGGCTGCTCGGTACTGTTTAAACCAAGGCAACCTATATCGCAAAATGTTCAGTGGTCCCTTAGCCAGATGCCTCGGACCTTCTCAAACAGAGTACGTAATGAGGGAGATACACGAGGGGCATTGTGGGAATCATGCCGGAGGAAGATCACTGGTAAGAACCTTAATTAGAGTAGGTTATTATTGGCCTAAAATGGAAGAAGACGCAGAAAGTTTCGTGGCCAAACGTGATAAATGTCAAAGGTACGGTAACAATATGCATAGACCCGCATAATTATTACATCCGATCATTGCACCGTGGCCGTTTATGAAATGGGGAATGGATATTGTGGGTCCATTACCATAAGCAAAAGGACAGGTAAAATTTCTGCTCGTACTCACTGATTATTTTACTAAATGGGTAGAGGCAGGAGCATTCAAACAGGTATGAGAAAAGGAAGTCAAAGATTTTATTTGGCGAAATATCATATGCCGATTCGGTGTACCAAAGGAGATCGTATGTGATAATGGCCCTCAGTTTATAGGAACTCAAATCACAGAATTTTTTCAAAGCTGGCAGATTAAAAGGATTACATCTACACCTTATCATCCGGTGGATAATGGGCAAGCAGAGTCAACGAACATGGTTATTATCAATAATTTAAAGAAGCGTTTAGAAGAGTCAAAAGGAAATTGGCCAGAAATGTTACCTGGTTGTCACGACCCAAACCCACCTGGTCATGATGGCGCCTCTCGTGAAGACGAGGCCAGCCAACAGAATATTTAACTCCTCAATATCTGACAGTTATTAATCATAAATAAGCTTAAAGCAGGCATATCATAACCAGCAATACGGACATAACCGCGATAACAAGAAAGCCAACCCAAATCCAGCCCGCAATCGAGGTATCACAAGTCATGAGCTACTACAGAGTTTAATAACTACTACAAGACTATATCTAAGAGCATAGTCCGAAGATAATGAAGTACAGATAATAAAGAAGAAACGGGGGCTGTGGACGCTGACAGCTACCTCGTCTCTCCGGTCCGCCTGATCTGGATGGAAATCAGCGCTCAGGAACGAACTCTGCTATGCCTGTATCTGCACACACGGTGCAGGGAGTAATGTGAGTACTCCGACCTAGTGAGTAATAAAAATAAATAATATTTGAGAACATAGAAATCCCACAAAGGCACAATTTATGCTATCTCAAACAGTAAAATCAGGTAAACAGTAGAAACCGGTGAAATACAGTAAGAAAACTCTTTGAAAACAGTTAAAAACAATTATTCTCAATCAATAAGAGATACTCAGGAACCTGCCCCTCGGGCGCCATATCAAACTCTCAGAACAGTATCAGCCCCGCGGGCTCCGTATCAATCACTCAGTACAACATCAGCCCCTCGGGCTCACTCTCACTCATATGGGTACCCGCGCTCACTATGGGTGTGCAGACTCCGGAGGGGCTCCTACAGCCCAAGCGCTATCAATAAGGCCTGAAATCCAGAACAATATCAATACGAGGCCTGAAAGTCTGCTCACAATACACTCGAGGCCTGAAAGCCTCCTCTCACAACACTCGAGGCTTGAGAGCCTCCTCACATAACACTCAAGGTCTGAGAGCCTCATCACATAACACTCGAGGCCTGAGAGCATCCTCACATAACACTCGAGGCCTGAAATCCTCCTCACATCACTCATCATATCCTCACACATGGCCCTCGGCCTCCATCGGTCCAAAAATATAATCAAAAGCCCCTCGGGCATCAGTAAAACAATCATACTCAGCTCAAACAATAGTTCAAATATCAGTTAAAACTCCAGATTTGAGTAAAATATGGTTGAGTTCATGAAACAGTGTAAACCACATGGACTGAGTTCAAATAATATTTCAAATAGTGAGGAAAACAGTGATGATAACTCATAAGGAGTTCAAACAGTCGGCAATAAGCCCCAAATATGGCAATAAGCCCAAATCATAGTGGAAAAAAAATAACAAGTCATAGCTATTACGCGGTAAAATATCATCCGGACTGGACCAAGTCACGGTCCTCAATAGTAAATGACCCCGCGCTCATCATTGAACGTGTGTCTCATCTCAACACAGCACCAAGTTGTGCAAGTCCGGGGTCTCAAGCCCTCAGGACATCATTTAAAGTCATTACTCACCTCTAGCCAGCCAAGAATCTAGCTCGCCAAACCCTTTCCCCTCGAATCGGACTCCTCGCGCGTCGAATCTGACCAAAACCACAAGGAAGGTGTTACAATAAGCTAAAGGAACATAACCCAATCGAAAATACTCGAAAAACATCGAAAATCACGAAGTTGGCAAAACTCGAGCCCCGGTCCCACTTCTCAAAAATTTATGAAATTCACAATCACCGGATTCCTCGTCTCGCCACGAGTCCGTACATATAAAATTCATCAAAATCGGAGTCCAAATGCTCCCTCAAATCCCAATTTCTCATTTAAAAACCCAAGCCCGAGTTCTTCAATTTTTCACACAATTTTGCCAAGAATTAAAGGTAGATTCTTCAATAAAATAGCGTCTCTAGGCCATAGGACTTACCTCCAATAAATTCCCAGTCAAAACCCTCTTAAAAATCGCGTCAATAGCTCCCAAGCTCGTTCAACAATGGTGGAAAAATAGTGGAGCTCGCGGATGAAATAAACCCTTTAAACCCTTCTGCCAATAGCCCTTTTCGCTTCTGCGGTCCCGCTACCGCTTATGCGGGACACCTTCTGCGGCCACATGACCGCTTATGTGGTTTTTCATTAATTACACAGCTTCCGCTTTTGCGATTCACTATCCGCTTCTGCGGATCTCCCAAGACCGTTTCTGCGGTTACACATATGCTCCTGCGGACCCGCTGATGCGGAAAGGGTCCGCTTTTGCGGAACTCGCCACTCAAGCACCAAGATCGCTTCTGCGCCCTCATACCCGCTTCTGCGGAACCGCTTCTGCGGTCCATTTTCGCGAAAACGGAAATACCAGATGATAGAAATTTACAGACCTGTAGCAACTTCAAAAAAATTCTCGTTTAACCACTCAAATTCACCTCGAGGCCCCCGGGACCTCAACCAAAAGCACCAACACATCCTAAAACCTTATTCAAACTTGATCCAATCCTCCAAACACGTTAAACACCACTAAATTCATCAATTCACATCGGATTCAAGCCTAAGTTTCTTCAAAACTTCCGAAATGCACTTTCAATCAAAAACCCAACCAAACGACGTCCAAATGACTTGAAATTTTACCCGCACATCCAAAATCACCTAACGAAGCTACTGCAACTCTCGGAATTCCATTCCGACTCCCGGATCAAAATCTCACCTACCAACCGGAATTCGCCAAAATTCAATACACCGGACCTCCAAATTCAATTCCGATCGCACTCCTAGGTCACAAATCATCCCCCGAAGCTAACCGAATCACCGGAATTTACATCCGATCCCTCTAACTATATAGTCAACTTCTGGTTAACTTTCCAAAACAAGCTTCCTTCTAAGAGGTTAAGTATCTCATTTCCAACTAAAACCAATCCAATTCTACCCGATCACCTCAAATACCGATATTGAAATATAGAGAAACATAATATGGGGGAAACGGGATGGTAACTCACGTGATGACGGGCCGGGTCGTCACATCCTCCCCAACTAAAACAAACGCTCATCCTCGAGTGGGTCAAGAAACATACCTGGAGTCTCAAACAAGTGAGGATATCTGCTCTGCATCTCCCGCTCGATCTCCCAAGTGGCCTCCTCCATGGGCTGACCTCTCCAGTGCACCTTCGCCAAAGCTATCTCCTTTGATCTCAATCTCCGAACCTGACGACCCAAAATAGCCACTGGCTCCACATCATAGGTCAAATCATCATCCAACTGAACTGTACTGGAGTCCAACACATGAGACGGGTCCCCAACATACTTCCGGAGCATAGACACATGAAATACCGGATGCATGCTAGACAAGCTGGGTGGCAAAGCAAGCTCATAAGCCACCTCTCCAATCCTCCTAAGTATCTCAAAAGGCCCAATGAACCTCAGACTCAGCTTCCCTTTCTTTCCAAATCGCATAACGCCCTTCATGGGAGAAACCTTCAACAAGACCTTCTCGCCCACCATATAAGATATATCCTGAACCTTCCGGTCCGCATAACTCTTCTGACGCGACTGAGCTGTACGTAGTCTCTCCTGGATCACTTTCACCTTCTCTAAGGCATCCTGGACCAACTCTGTCCCCAGTAACCTAGCCTCGCCGGGCTCAAACCAACTAACCGGAGATCTACACCGTCTCCCATATAAGGCCTCATATGGTGCCATCTGAATGCTGGACTAATAGTTGTTGTTGTAAGCAAACTCTGCAAGAGGCAAGAAATCAGCCTAAGAACCTCCAAAGTCAATAACACAGGCACGCAACATGTCCTCTAATATCTGAATGGTACGCTCGGACTGCCCGTCCGTCCGGGGATGAAACGCTGTGCTCAACACTACCTGTGTACCCAACTCCCGCTGAAAAGTCCTCCAAAACTGGGAAGTAAACTGAGTACCTCTATCCGAGATAATAGAAACTGGGACCCCATGCAATCGAACAATCTCCCGGATGAAAATCTCTGCTAACCGCTCCGAAGAATAGGTAGTACACTATCACACCTTCTTTTTGCGATTTAATACACCCCGTGAAGGGCGTAAAGGAGTTTTTCCAATTAAAGGACAGTCGAAACGGGATTTAATATTATTTATTTAGAGTCGCCACTTGGGAGATTAATGGTGTCCCAAGTCACCGGTTGAATCTCGAACCGAGGAAAATATGACTCTGTTAGCAGTCCGCGAACCAGAAATCCGGATAAGGAATTCTATTAACCCGGGAGAAGGTGTTAGGCATTCCCGGATTCCGTGGTTCTAGCACGGTCACTCAACTGTTGTATTTGATTTTTATCTGATTTCAATACATGTTCCATTTTTATGTGCCTTTTATTAATAACCTGCTTTTATTATATTTATTATTTATTTTACAAGAATTACAATGTCATGAAAATGTATCTCGAACCACGCCGTACCAGTACGCCCGTGGCTTTTGACACATTTCGACTTCGTTGAGATTTAGATTTGGGTCACATTAATATGCACCCGTATTTGGGAAGGTAATATTATTAGCATACGCGCCTAAAGTGACTACGTGTTTATTATCTTTGAGGTGGACCATGAAATTCGCTAAATGATCCTCCCAAACTCTAAGTATATTTTTTGTATAGCAATAGTTGAGGGCCCCGCAATTGTTTTTACTTTTGGGCGAGGCTCGTCTCATTTATATTATTAAAGGCCAAGCCTAAAGCAATCTATATTTTCTATTTGTTTTTGTCCCTAAAA
>MU735303.1:16006-38852 GCA_026770625.1 Nicotiana glauca
ATATATATATATATACACGCAATAGAAGAGAAAACAGAAACTTAACAAGTCAAGAGGGAGGGGAGCATGATGTAGGGGTTGTAGCAGTTTAGAATACAAGATAAATAAATAAGGAATGAAACGGTACAACTACAAAGTCAATGGGAGTAATAAAGCAAACATGGCACGGAATGTCCCTTCGTGCATTAATAATCAAACATGGCACGGAATATTCCTTCATGCATTAATAATCAAGGCCTGGCACGGAACGTTCCTTCGTGCATTAATAATCAAAACATGGCACGGAATGTTCCTTCGTGCATTAACAATCAAAACATGGCACAGAATTTTCCTTCGTGCATTAACAATCAAACGGAATGTTCCTTTGTGCATTAACAATCAAAACATGGCAAGGAATGTTCCTTCGGGCATTAATAATCAAAACATGGCACGGCATGTTCCTTCGTGCATTAACAATCAAAACATGGAACGGAATATTCCTTCGTGCATTAACAATCAAAACATGGCACGGAATGTTCCTCCGTGCATTAATAATCAAAACAATTGTGCACGGCATCACCCATCGTGCTTTATCACTCAACCTCACCCAAACAGCAATCACAAACAATGGGGGCGAGGGGGATAGACAAAAGTAATAGATATCTCGGCAAGGGAAAACACAAGTAAACAGTCAAATCCCGGCAAGGGAACAATAACAATAACTTTCACATCTCGGCGAGGGAGATAATCAAAGTACATAAACAGCCCAGCAAGGGAATAATCACATCTCTTTCTCTTTCTTTCATTTCTTACTCAATAGTTACTTATCATTCGAGCCAACGCTCCAAAGAGTTTTCAAGTCATAAATTTATTTCTCATACTCTTCACATTTTATAGAGTTCACCAATTTAACAAGGAAGAGTCACAACAAAACCAGAATAAGAACAATAAGGACTCACAGTCATGCTAGACACCGGTGTATAGATACTCATCACCACGCCTATACACCGTACTCAACATTTAGCAATTAGCAATTAATATCCTAATCCTATTTCCTCAAGCCAAAGTTAGATCAAATACTTACATCGGTCCAAAGAATAGCAATCACTCCTCAAATACCGCCTTTCCTCTACAAATCCAACTCCGAAACAATGGTATCTAGACATAATTAATAAAATAGTATCAATAAAAACTCAATGGCAACATCCCATAGCCTAGATATAAATTTTCTAGAATTCTTCCAATAATACCAAAATTCGACACCGGACCCACATGGTCCAAACACGAGGCTCGGACCAAAACCTAGTCACCCATAATCCCACGAGTTCCAATATATAGTTTGTTTCAAGATTCGACCCCAAAATGAGGTTGAATCACCCAAAATTCCCAAAACCCTTAATTTCTACTTTGATTTCATGATTTAGGGCTAGGAAATTAGATAAATGATGATAGAAAATAAAGAAAACGAGTTAAGATTTACAAACCCAAAAAGTCTTGGTGAAAAGGAGCTTCAATGGACGCCTAAGTGTTGTGGAGAAGACAAGGTTTATGAAAAATGGGGATAAATCCCGTAATGGTTCTGTTTTTATGACTTAAAAATCGCTGAGTGAAATTACCCTACGTGTTCGCGACAGTAGGGTCACGTTCGCGATGAACAAAAGTTGGTAATCATCGCGTTCGCGGATGAGGGATGCGACCGCGAAGAGAAAATATTGGGTGCCCGAAAAATTGGCCGACACGAACGCGTTTGGCATCACACGAACGCGATGAAGGGCAGCCTGAAGCTTTGCGAATGCGAGGACTCAATCACGAACGCGGAGAAGGAATCAGGGGAAGGTACGCGAACGCAATCCTAAGGCCGCGAACGCGAAGAAGGAATTCCCTGGGCAAAAATTGCAGAAAAATCTACTACCATTCAAAGTGTAAAAATACCCCGAACCACCTCCAATTCACTCCTGAGCCCTCGTGGCTCCTAACCAATCACACACACTAAGTAAAAAACATCATACGAACTTACTCGAGCGATCAAATCGCCAAAACAAAATCAAAATCAATGAATCAAGCCTCAAAATCATCATTTTCATTTCAAACTTCTTAAACTTCTAACTTTAGATAATTAGGTCCGAAACACATCAAACGACGTCCGATTTCGACCAAACTTCACAGGAAGCGCTTAACGCATATTTAAGACCTGTACCGGGCGTCGGAACCAAAATACAAGCCCGATACCATAGTCTTTTAAGCAATATTCATTTCCATTTTCCTTAATAATTTTAGAAAAATAATTTAACAGAAAAATTCTTTTACTCAGGTTCTAGACCTCGAATTTCCATTTCGGGCACATGCACGAGTCCCATATTTTTCTATGGACCCTATCACGGGTCCGGGTCCGTTTACCCAAAACGTTGAACAAGTCAACTTTAATCATATTAATATCAAAATTCTTTAAATTTTTCATAGAATTCACATATTTCAACATAAAAGCTGTTCGGCTACGCGTCCGGACTATGCACGAAAATCGAGGTAACTAAAAGTAAGGTTTTCAAGGCCTTAGAAGCACAGATCGAATGAGGAAACAGGTGATGACCCTTTGGGTCGTTACAATTCATCTGCCAATATTATTATCGTTTGTATTTAGAGTTATTTTTCTTGTATCATATATTTTCTCACTATAGCATTAAAGTTCATTTGCTTCAAGCCCCGAAAACCTTGATACCTTTTTGATTAAAATTAAATTCTACCTGCTCTGAATTTGTCGATGTCCCATCTCACTTGATCAGTTAAGAAGCTTGACATCCACAATCTTATTCTTTCTGCTCTGATCTTCTTTGGTTGCCGAAATGCAGCTTCAAGTTCTCACTTGAGCCCATGATAGTTAATGAGGAGAAGCTTTGCAGCTACTCTGAGTTTCAAGACATTACTGATTTCAAGGCTGAGAGCTTGATTCAGAAGACTCTTTCAGGAAGATTGTTTCGTGGCACCATTGGTGAAGGATCTGAAAAACGACCGAAGATTGTAATGACATGGGATTTTCTCCTTCCTTGGGGGGATGAGCTTGAGCATCCCCACCGCCTACATAAATTTTGTGTATGTTTGCGAGATAGGTCTGAATTTGATTTCTTGTCTATTATTTTGAGTTAAATGATGTTAAGAGTTCTTTTTGTAGGACGAGATCGAGTTATTCACAGATGAAAGAGCAAATACGCATCCAAATTTGTTGAAGTTGTATAGGTACTTTTATGAGATGAGTTTGCAGCTATCTATGATGAAAAATTCACGAGAGTCTTGTCTGATGTGCTTATGGCTGGTATTCATTACCTCGACTATTATGTTGAATGATTGTTCAATCCGAATTTTCTGTGCTTTTTTATGATTTCTTTTTCTCGTTCGCAGATGACTTTGGGTGGGATGACCGGATAAAAGTGGCAACTCAACTTGCCGATCTTTTGGCATGGTTGCATGAAAAGAGAGTTGATGTTGGCAGTGTTATTGCTTCATGCATTATGATAGATGAGGTTGAGTTTGAAATCTTGGTCGCCTTCTCGCACTTTTCATTTCGCTTAGATATTTGAAGTTTCTAACACGTCATTACCTTACTGGCTTGCTGGAACCTGGAAATTGTTTTGGCTTGCAGGAAGTAAATATAAAAGTATTCGACTATGGTAACTTTTCAAATCATGTGAGCGAAGATTGTAAAATTCCTGTTAAATATCGTGTCGGCAAGGATGCTCCAGAGGTTTGGGCAGGCATGTTCTCTCATACTTCATCATCTCTGATGTGTTCATGCTCTAGATTGAAGATTTTCTTTTTATTTGAGGTTTTGGTTTCATCAATCAAAATGCTCCACTTTTTCCCTTTCTTTGCATTTTTCCCTTTTTCTATTATCCTTATTACCCTTGTAACGAACAAGCTAGGTTTAGTAGTTAGACAAGACATTCTAGTTATGTGTCAGAGCCTATGATTAGTTATAGAACTTCGATAGAAATGATAAGTTTATGCATTGCAATGTAAAAGATAGTTACACAATCAGATTATTTATTAGGTAATTACATGTAAATCTCTTGATAAATACTACTTATCTGGTAAAAACAGTAACTAACCTGCTATCACATGTTAAAATTCACCGGTCGTCTTTATGTTGTTAGTATATAGAATTTAAATTATTACATAGTTTCTATCATCTTTTCGCCATTGTATGCATCAATCAAATTATACTAGAATTCTAAATTAAATAACTTCTATGTTTTGAAACATGTATTGATGATGTCTTCCTTTCAAAACTTCTGTGATTGCTCTCCTTCCATATAGTCCATAAAACACATGCTAGAATGGTCCTCCAGATTTTCTTCATCTCTTTATTCCCTTTGCAGCACAACCAGCTACTTAGTAGCTCTTTTGTGGTTGATGATGTCGCCACTTTATCACAAAAATGTACAGGAAAATATTCCAAATATTTCCGATAACTGCAGTGCAAAAATTATACAGGAAAAAAATTCGAAATCTCTCGTACAAGTTGGTATTGTTTATAGTTTCTTATCTAGGTATCCTGGATTATATTAATTTATGATAATCTCTGTTGCTAAGCCTGGGGTGCGGGTATCCGATATGGGTGCTGATCTAGAGAACAGATTCTTCATCACATAACTTTAGGACGGATATGGATCAGACTATGTATATGGGTGCCAGGATACAGACAATAAATGTATATTACGAAGCATATAAGTATATATTCAAGTACTTAAAATTATTGATACAACAACAACCAAAAAAAAACCCAGTGGAATCCCACAAAGTTATTGATAAAACTAATAAAATTTGATTTTTTTTAAAACACCTAATATTTTATTCATGTAATAGCAAAAAGCTCTCTTACTTTATATAACTATATATATAACATAAAACCGCAAAATCAAATCGACTATCTAATCAGTCTATACTTCTCGGTCATAGATGTAGTCAAAGCACCCACAATGAGTTGACCAAATCCTGGGATATCCCATACCCACACTCTGCAGCAAGGATTTGAAGAGTCCAAGCAACATAGCTGATAACTATGTCTACTGAAGAGGTCTTGTGCCTTGTTCCTATATATTGTTCATTAGCGTGCATAAACTCCTCAGCTCAGCAGCTGATTCTGCCAATAACTTTCATATTTTTATGTTTTTGGCTGAAACAGAAAAGAGCTAGTGAAAAGAAGTCTGAATTTAGAATTATGACTTTTGACCTTTCTCCCGTGGAGAATTTTCATTATATTTGATGTTTCTATTATATGCCATAATATTTTTTACATAATTTATCTGCTTTTCTCTACGAAGTGAAGTTCTGTTCTTATATTTTCTTGATCGATACAGGTAAGCGGATGATGAAATCTGATGTTTATATATTTGGTCTTCTACTTCTGGAGCTTATAAGCAAAAAGAAGTTCAATTTTCACGAGAATCCTATGAATGTGAGAAATTCAGTTGTAAAGGAGGCTAAACTTTGTGAAAAATATTTGGTTGATGAATGTTTCAAAGAAGTTGATCTTCCAACTGCACTTGATATCACACATTTGGTATTCCTCTGCATGAATCTGGAACCAGAAAGCACTGAGTAAGGGAGTGAAGGGGGAGAAACGAAAAGAGATGAAAACGAGGCAGAATAGAATAAACTATCCTCGCTTTTACTTTTTGTATAGACTGAATTTCGTAAAGTGTAATAGCTATAGAGTCGATTACTAATAGTACTAGTTCGAAAGGCTCGTTGGAATTGAACCACTACGGAATCAACATTACACAGCTTGTGTGGCATCTTCTTTGTAGAAAAGGGAAGTATTTTGGTGGAGCTTTGTAGAGGAAGATATATTTGATTGAATTCCAATCCTTTAAACAGACTATTGTAGACATATTTATCTCTCTCTTTTTTTCTTTTTTGGCTGCTTATTCTCTTCGAATTGTTGCTATTATTTGTTGTTTTATTATTATTGTTCCTTGAGTCGAGGGTCTATCGGAAATATTCTCTCTAACTTTATAGGATAGGGGTAAGGTCTGCGTACACAATATCCTTCTCAAACCCCACTTATGAGATCACACTAGGTTTTGAGTTGTTATTGTTGTATTCTCTTTCGAACTATATCTGGTGTGCAAAGTCTCCTACCTGAATTTATTATTGTTATTAATCTTATCATTTTTGTGGCTACTAGATACAAATAGTTTCGACCGCTAGCTAAAGTGATCTATACCCCTTTTAACTTGTACCCGCTTTGCAAAAAAAATTACAAGTGTACCCGCTTTTTTGCAGAACTTCAACATATGAAGCTGAAGTAGCAAAGGCAATCACGCAAAATTTCAGCATTTTAGTAGCCGGGCCTGAAGTTCAGCCCTAGAGCTGAAGTTTTTGTTTTGTAACTGGCGAACTTCAGCACTAAAGCTGAAGTTTTGTTTTGTAACCGGGAAACTTCAGCTCTAGAGCTCTAGAGCTGAAGTTTTTATTTTGTAATAGGGAAACTTCAGCTATAGAGCTGAAGTTATTTAGTTCATTGTATGTTTACTACCCCAAATGAAATGTTCTCATATTGCTCCCTGTGTTAGCTATCATGCACTAACACACACCTTTGAAAAAGTACATACTAAACTCATTGGCAACACAAATTTGCTCACTCTCCTCCTTCCATTCACCCTACAGTTGGGGGTAGTCTTAATTCTAGACCTAAAACAATCTGATACGCTGCTGGCTTAAACTACAGCTACTATCACTTGTTGTCTTGGTCTTTGCTCCTTAAATTACGTGTGTATGTATTCAGCTAGCCTATATTGAACTATTGCACCTTTTAGCAACAAAAAAAAATATATTGCACTAGTATATCATCTTTTTTTAGGGTATTAGACTAGTAGACTAGATAGAAAATAGCAGCAGAAGAAAGAAGAAGAAGAAGAAGAAGAAGAAGATAAAAGGAGGAGAAGGAGGAGGAGAAAGGGCTGAAGTTATTTTAAAAGTCGGTACAAGTTAAAAGTTTTTAAAAAAATAGATATATGTTAAATGGAGGCGACCAAATAGGGCGGGCCGTGTAATTTTTATCCTTTATTCTAGTCCAAATATATTTGAGTCCAACATTATTATTAAATCCGAATTTTTACCTCCTATAGCAAAGGTTAGCACCTTATTTATTATTACGATCCAAACCCCGCTCCGGTCATGATGGCGCCTCTCATAGAGACAAGGCCAACCAGACCATTTCAAAACACCACTTTAAAGCAGTTAATCAGTTATATAACAGTTTGAATATGAATTAATGATATTAATTAATGTAATTACAACCCAATACAGCCCGACCGAGGTGTCACAAGTCACGAGCGTCTAGAGAAGTCTAAATACAACTACAGGGCCAACAATATACAGAATAACATTTAGAACCAAAGAAAGTGATCCGGTGTCGCGAACGCTGGCGGTCGCTCTGCTCAGCTACGATAGCAATACCTTCAACCTGCTCAAAACCCACTACCGGGTGAACAATACCTGCATCTGCACGCGAGGTGCAGGCAGTAAAGTGAGTACTCCAACTTAGTGAGTAATAAAAATAAATAAAAACTTAGCAGCAAGAAATCACGTAAAGCAACCAATATGCTATACAGAAGCCAGGTACAATTTTCTGAGAAAAATATTGAAATCTTTAGAATTACCTTCGCTCAGTTCAAATCTCTTTTGAAAATGATCTTTTCAATGATTACAAAAACGGTTTCAAAATAGTTAGTGCTGATTAGCACAGAAAATCCGCCCCTCGGGCACAAAAACCATAGTATAACAGGAAAAAGTCAAAGAAGTATGCAAAATGTGCGCGTTTCGCCCCTCGGGCAATATCTCAAACCGAAGTTCGCCCCTCGGGCACCATTGAGACTTTGACTAAAGTACGCCATCAATAACTCATCCCTTCCCCAGCTCCTCTCATTTTGCTGCAGAATCCCCTTAGATAGGCTACCGGATCACCATGTCCGTCATATAAGTCAAACTTGGGTAGCTTGAATCCTGCTGGCAACTAGACATCGGGAAACAAGCACAAATCCTTGTAGGCCACACTGACTTGGCCACCTAATCCTTGAATGTTCCTGAAGGATTGCTCCAGGCTTTTTACTTTTTGAAACATCTCTTCCTGTTCCGGATTCTTAAGCGGCTTGTCAGTTTCCACCGGGAGCTCAAAGTGAGGGGTGTAAGAATATGGCTCAGGAGTTTTAAAGGTAGGCTCAGGAGGGTAGTACTGGCTATCGTGAGTTTGAAACAATGGCTCACTGGAAGATCTTTGCAATGTGGCAGGCGGAGGTGCCACAAACACATGGGTGATTGGTGGAGGAGGGTTTTGCTTGGGTGGTGGAGCTTGGGGAGGATAGGAGGTGGTTCCATAACTCTGTTGGTAGAAAGGGAAAGATGGAGATGAAATCACAGTAGGAGGCTCCTGAGACTGAGCCAAAGGTGGGATATATGCTGGATTGGCGGGATAAACTGGCGCCGGCTGACCCTTAGCCCAGGCCTGATGCATCTCGGCCATCTGCTGCCTCAACTTATACATCTCTTCCCTTATTATTTTGACATCCACCACTTCTATCTCTTTTCATGGGTCCACGATACTGAAATCTGATTCTTGGCCTATCATGTTCATTTTGTTTTTTGACCGGGTGTTTTAGGAATAGGTTGCCAGGATGCCAACCAACTAAACCACCTGCCTGGACTCATCATCAATAACAACTTTGTTAGCGGTTAGAGCATTAACAAATAGATAACCGCACATTTGGGAATGAATGCACCTAAGCAGTTAACCATTTCTATTATGCCTTTGCTTGGTTGCATGCATCATCCCGTCTTTCTTTTCCTTTATTTGGCAGGCCTGTTCTTTGCTTCAAACTCTCGCTCTTCCCTCTTATTTTCCATTGTTTGTTTCTTGCCTTTCCCTCTTTTTGGGATTTTTCAAATTTCCATTAATAAAACTCCAATTAATAGGTTATTGGTTTTCTTGAAAAGGATACTACAAAACAAACTCGATGATTAAAACTAGATCAAGAGCACATCAAAGCTTCACATCCTGGGGCTCGCGGGGCATCCCTAGGCATCGCCCGGGCCTACGCAAGACTGAGAAGGTTTCAATGTCAATTGTTGGCTATTTGAAGAAAGCTAGCTATTTAATGACTCTATTTGACTTAAAAATAGCTTTTAAGGTTGTGCCCGCAAACCGTTTTAAAATGACTCAAGGTGGTTGTTCTTGCAAAACCAGCCTTCCAGCACCCTTTTGGGGACATTCGGCTTATTTTAAACAAGAATGGCGGCACCTGACTTATTTTGATGAAAATTAAAATTTTGGTATTTTTTTTGTAGCTATTTTTGCAAAGAGGGTGGTTGGACCCGCTAGGGGTTGCCTACGTATCTCACATCCGGTGAGAATCAAATCAGCGTAGTTCGGGCAGATTTGCCAAAATCAAAACTATTTTGAACAACAATGTTCTTTCTATTTTTTCAAATACTTTTTTCTTTTTTCATTTTCAAAAATCCGGCAGCATTTCGGTACTATTTGGGCATTGGGTTTTTCAAAACAAATGGTCACCCTCACTTAGTCCTAACACTGCTATTTTTTACAATTTTCACTCATTATATACAAGTCGGTCAACATGCAAAGCCGATCAAATAAATGCGCAAGTAGCACGTAAGATGCATCAGGATGGTCATTTCAATTCAGGTCACCTGTCCTAGATGGACCCAACCCCCGTGTTGAGTCCCCTAAGTCAAATGCACATGATGCAAACAAGCGTCCTACTAGGGATCCGGCATGAGTTTTTTGTTCTTCTAGGTTAAACCCTAGGTTTATTGGTCTAGACCTGGCTTACCCGAGCAGAAAACTCGGGCCGAGGGGGAGGCAGTGTACCGGGGATACAGAAGCTCCGCCGGCTTAACAACTTATCCAAACCTCATTCTAAATTGGGAAAGACTCTAAACAGAAGAGAAGCTACACGAAGTGCACCATTCTCCACGATGTAGAAGACTCAGAGAGAGGAAGGGATTCGCGACAGTTTATATACAGTTCAACAAATATCAAAGCGGTAAAACATTTAGCACATATAGCATGGAACATGTAGGAAAATCAGATAAAGCCAAATATAACAATTTAACTGAGCTCGATTTCTTGAACCCTGAACCAAAATTCTGGGTTCTTGTCCCCAGCAGAGTTGCCAGAGCTGTCACACCTCCTTTTTCACTACTACACCCCGTGAAGGGTATAATAAAAGGAGTTTTTTCCAATTAAAGGACAGTTGAAATGGGATTCATTTTATAAAAGATTCAGAGTCGCCACTTGGGAGATTTATGGTGTCCCAAGTCACTGGTTAGAATCCCGAATCAAGGAAAGGGTTTGACTCTGTATTACAGTCGCGAACCAGAAATCCGAGTAAGGAATTCTGTTAACCCGGGAGAAGGGGTTAGGCACTCCAGAGTTCCGTGGTTCTAGCACGGTCGCTCAACTGCTATATTTGGCCAAAATCTGATTTTAATAATGTTATCCTTATGGTGCGATTTTAGAATTATTACCGCTTTTAGTTGAATCCTTTTAAGAAAATGAACGTCGTTTAGAAACGTGTTTTTGGATCACGTCACATGAAATGCACCCGAATCCTCGACACATTCTCATTCGACGTTTTGGGATTTGAATTTGGGTTGCATGAAATGCACACCCGTATTTAAGAAGGTAAAATTATTAAAAGCGCGCCTAAAGCGACTAACGGGTTATTATCTTTGCAGAGGGCCGTGAAATTCGCTAAACGACACGCTCCGAATTCTAAGTATTTTAATATAAGCATTTAATGAAGGCCCCGCAATTTATGCATTTTGTTTGGTGAGGCTCATCTCATTTTTATTTAAAGGTCAACCTAAAGCAAACTACGGTTTTCTATCACGTGTTGTCTTTAAAAGTACTTTAATTAATTTGTATTATGAGATTCGGGTTTCGAATTCAAGTCCAAATTCAAACAAAAGGGAAAACCTCTTAATTTGAATCCGCTACCTAACTCGAAAGCCCAAATTTGATTCTTTGCTTTAAAGGCACTTAGCAAATTGAACAAAGAACTTCAACAATTAATCCAGGCTTGGGGCCCGGTCTCGAAGAGGAGCAATAACCAAGATTGCTTGGGCTCCTAATCATTTGCTCCAACTTGGGCCTGTGGCAAACCCCGGATAGCTCTTCATAATAGGGCCACATTAAATCACTAGTCCAAGCAACCCAGGCAAACACACGACATCTAAATATTTTAATAAGCTCTACTTAATATAAATCAATACAAGAACTTGGTCCAGAAACAAGATTGGGATGGAATCTACTGTTAGTCAGGAGTCAAGGATCAAATTTGACATCTGAAAATGCTACAATCATTTCTAATTGTTATTAACCTTCCTTTTGCTGATTTAACACTCCAAATTGTTGCAGGATGAACATGCAACTCGGATTTTAAAGGCAAAATTAGAATCTAAATACCTATAAATGGAGCGTGATCTATTTTAGAAGTGCATCGATAACAGCCTTATACATATACTATGAAACGTGATTTCTAGCTTTTGTGAGTCAATATGCTGAAAAGCTCAGGTGTAACTCTATCATGTTTATGTGTTTCTTATTAGTGCTACTTCATGGCTAAAACACAGAACTTAAGCTATCAATTTGACACAGTGAATCCGCTACCACTGAACATCGTATTTCAATATTCTGAGATCTAGAACAAGCAGAAACAAATTAAAGGCAGTCCGGAACAGTTCTAATTATACAAGCCATCCTAATTAATTCTAGCAATAAACATGTACAAGCTAATTCCTATATAAGCATACAGCATAATCCTAGTAGAGCCATGAATCAGCCACAATATTTAATGACATCAGGCAAGGGCAACGAATAGCATTTTCACTTCAATTGCAATGCTCGAGATCTACAAGAGGTGTACCTAGATTACAATGAAATAAAGGAGAAGAGGAAGGTCAGAAGCAATTTGATTAACCAAGAGCAAACAGCAGGTCACCACAGCTCGAAATCAGTCTCAAAACCCAGGATGAATATGCAAATGAAGTCCAGCAATCCATACAACCAGCAAACACACCAATTTAACTCAAACAACCCAAATTCAACTCGAAATTGACTCTAAGAGCTTTTAAACCTTAGGTGTTGAATAAACCAGGAAATTCTAGCCATTTTGATCCTAAATAAGCTAGAGATTTGAATTGAGTGCTGGAATTTGAACCTGATCTAAGGAGGATCAATGTAGCAGTATTTTTTTCTTTGTTTTCTGTTGCTTTTTTCTGAACTAAGATCTAAAGGAATTTTGAATTTGAAATTCAAATTTGAGCTGATCAAACCTTGTGAAAGTGGGGGGAATTTTCAGAGCTCCAGACTTGTTCATGAAGGCAAGTAAGCTGCCTTTTATAGGCAAACTTCAGGGAGGAAGCTTCTAGATGACCTTACCCATTTTCCCCTATTTTTATTTTCAGTTTTGCCTAAATAGTCCTAAAGTTTTGACTTGTTGCCTAAGTTATTATACTAAACTACTGCAATGTACACTAAGGCCCTATTCTAGAAGAGTCTAGAGTGTTCTAGTTTGAACTACAACATTCTAACCCATTTTAAGTACCTAGATTACCCTGACTTTGTTTTGAAATTACTAAACTGAATCAAACTAAACCCCTGGCCCTTACCCTAGTTTAACAATCAGCGAAGGAATTGAAGTGAACAGCTAAAAACTAACACCTGCGATTATATTGCAAGAAAACCTATAACTGAGCAAATAAACCAACAAAACTATAGAACTAACATCTGAACACAAATTAATTCCAATATCAAGCAAAACAAATTGTAATCAGTTGAAATCACATACAATCAATGTAATGGAAATTAAAAACCAACACAAACCAATATACTATCTAAATTAAATGACCTAATTAAACTAGTCGGTTGAACACAATTAACGAATCAAAAACTTACATTTAGGAGACCTAACAGGATACAAGATGAACAAAAAAACAAGAACCAATTTGAGAAGTAACCCTAGATTCAATTGGAGCCCTAAACCAAATGAAGGAAAGAAAAAGGAAGAAGACACCAGATTCACCACACTAGGCCTGGATCGACTTTGATTTTGCCCGGCTGCCCTCAAATATGGCCTCAAAGTAATATTATATGTTTGTTCTTTAACAGAACAGTCATATAACATTGCTTTGTAGCCCTTTGAATAAATGACAGACCCTTGGACCTTGTAACTTCAACCTTAGATGTGGAATTGGGGGAATCCGATTGGGATTTTTGGGGAACAACCAGAAGTGTGGGACTTAGGGTAGCCTAGGGATTGCAGGGTACAATTTTAGTATGGTTTGGGTGGCGGCGGCGCCGTGCACGGTGGTGGCGGCGCCTAGGGTTTGCTATATTTGAGGATTTTGGCTAGGGTTCGAAGGATTTCAAGCGTGGATATGGAAAGAGGAGGTAGGGAGGAATCTTTGGTGAAAAGTTGGGCAAGTTTGGAGGCCGACCGCCGCCGTGAGGCGATTTCCGGCTGTGGCGTAAGGCGGAGCCGGTGAAGACAGTAGGTACGAGGAAGAGAGGAGTTGATCTTTAGGGTTTCTTAATTTTTAGACAATTTTATTAAAAATCAATGTCAATTATGAGCCGTTGGATTGAAGTGAATGGATGACTTAGATTTAATTGGCCTTCATTAATCCAAAACGACGTCGTTTTGTATATGGAGGCTGGACCGGATTAATTTTGTGGATTGGGTTGGGGGCGTTTGGTTTGAATTGGGTTGAGGGATTTTGGGCTCAATCCGGATTTGGCCCAAAAATGGGTAATCCATGAGGGCATTTTTAATTTTAATTTCCTCTTCTTTTCTTTTCCTTTTCATTTTTACTTTTCTTTTATTTTCCAAATTAAACTAAAAAAAATCTTGAACTAAAACTGAATCAACCTACTAAACCTAATTAATTAATGCTAATAATTGTCACAAGATAATCAAATACCAAATTAAAAGAAAACCTAACAAAATTCCAAAATAAAAATTGAAACAAGAGTAAACCGGGACTCCGGAGGGGCTCCTACAGCCCAAGCGCTATATCACTGCGGCATGCAGTCCGATCCAATATATATATACTACTGCGGCGTGTAGTCCGATACATATAATATACTACTGCAGTGTGCAGTCCGATCCATATAATATACTACTGCGGCGTGCAGTCCGATTCATATATAATCCTCACATCCAGGCTCTAGGCCTCACATCCCTCAGTGTATCCTCACATCTGACCCTCGGTCCCACTCGGTCAGAATATCATCACAAGCCCCTCGGGCACTAAAAAATAGTAGTCCTCAGCCCAAATTATCATTTAAAATATTATTTAAGACTCAAATCTGAGTAAAAGTGGTTGAGTTGTAAAGTAATGGAGAAACAGTATGACTAAGTTCAAGTAATAAGTCAAAACAGTGAGGAAACAGTGAAAATAATCCCCGAAGGGTTCAAATAATTAGCACGAAGCCCAAATATGGCAATCAGCCCAAATCATGATAATATCAAATAAGTTTCAATCAAATACGCGGTAAAATCAACAACCTGGACGGACCAAGTCACAATCCCTAGCGGTGCTCTACCCCACGCCCGCTATCCGGCGTGCAAGTCACCTCAATATAGCACTACGATGTGCAAATCCGGGGTTTCAAACCCTCAGGATATCATTTACAATCATTACTCACCTCGAACCGGTAAAATCTCTAGCTCGCGATGCCTTTGCCCCTCAAACCGGCCTCCACGCGCGTCGAATCTAACTAAAATCAGAGCGAATACATCACAATATGCTAAGGGAATAATACCCAATCGAAAACAATCGAAAAATATCAAGAATCTCGAAATTAGCAAAATCCGAGCCCCGGGCCCACTTCTCGAAAAATTAGAAAATTTACATCAATTGATTCCTTATCTTCTCACGAGTCTATACATATCAAAATCACAAGAATCGGAGTCCATTTGACCCCTCAAATCCCTATTATAAACTCTCTTAAGTTCAAGCCCTAAATCACCATTTTTGACCTTTGATTCCTTGATTATTCAGTCTAATTCCATGTTTTACACCATAAAATCGTATTCTAAGTCCAAGAATCCATACCTGATTAAAGCCCTCGAAACCCTCTTCAAAATCGCCACAAAGCACTCCAAGTTCGAAGTCCAAAATGTTATTCTTTCAAAAATTCGCGAAGAAGACTATTTCATTTAACTGCCCAGGCAATTCCGCTTTTGCGGTGAGAATGTCGCTTCTGCGACTTCCGCATCTGCGGTCCACGTCCGCTTCTGTGGACCTTCACTTAATGGCCTTGACCACTTCTGCGGCCCAAATTTCGCACCAGCGGGACCACCTATGCGGTCCTAACTTCCGCTTCTGTGGAACCTGACATGGACCAACTTTTCCGCTTCTGCGCCTTCCCGCTCACTTCTGCGAGACCGCACCTGTGGTCCCATAACCGCAGGTGCGAAAACGCCAGATACCAGCAAACTTAAACATGCAACAACTCCAAAATTCTCCGTTTAACCACCCGAACTCACCCCGAGGCCCCCGGGACCTCAACCAAAAATACCAATACATCCTAAAACATTATTCAAACTTATTCCAATCATAAAAAAGGCCACGATTAACACTAAAACCACCAAATTACATCAAATCCAAACCTAAGTTCTTTCAAAAACTTCCGAAACACGCCTTTGATAAAAAACCCAACCAAACGACGTCCGAATGACCTGAAATTTTGCACACACATCACAAATCACATAATGAAGCTACAACAACTCTCGATATTCCATTCCGACCCTCGGATCAAAATCTCACCTATCAACCGGAAATCGCCAAAATACTAACTTCGCCAATTCAAGCCTAATTCTACACCGGACCTCCAAAATCAATTCCGATCACACTCCTAAGTCACAAATCATCCCCCGAAGCTAACTGAATCACCGGAAACCAAATTCGAGCCTTCTAACTCAATAGTCAACATACGGTTGACTTTTCCAAATCAAACCTTACTTAAGTGTCTCATTTCCATCCAGAATCAATCCAAATCAACTCATTCACCCAAGACTCGTATAATAACACGTAAGAAAACCGAAAATGGGAGAAACGGGGAGGTAGCTCACGTGACGACGGGTCGGGTTATCACATCCTCTCCAACTTAAACCAACACTCGTCCTCGAACGTACCCAGAGTTGTCCTAGAAGCCAACTAACAGCTGAATAACTTTACCAAGCATATACCCGGGGTGATCCCATGTCACCCTATCTCACATAGGTCCGATTACACAACATAGCTGAAATTACACAATCCAGTCTAGCCCATAAATCATAGAACTACCTTCTAACTTCTGAAACCATCAATACGATCAAAACCTCACACATAACCTCAGGTGAAATCATATGATATACCACATAATCCAAACACTCGAAACAATAACTTCTATTCACAGCAGTTGCCCACAATAATCAAATACCGATAGAAAACCTCTTATTAGCTAAATTCTGATTCCAACACTTCCATATACTACCAACGATAAATGAAACATGCAATAAATCGTAACCATTTCTCAGATCAACCATTCATGAAGCCACTTCCCTTTTGACTAATACCACAACAGATTTCCGGGCCGAACCTTGATATTATCCTTCTAACAAGCTGAAATCAAATCTATTCGTATTCATTAATGACTTCAACGATCACCTCGAATCCAACACACCACTCTGGTGATATAACACCTCAACACAGGCCTAAGCCATAACTTGCATAATACATGTGCCAATAAGAAACGGTCTGAACATACTCAAATCATGAGAAATGACTCAAACGAAAGAGCTGTACCTCAAGCTCATCAGTACCATCACAACACAAGGCTGAGACCCCGTCTTACATCATAGAAATATGACACCTGAACCTACCCCGAAAGGTCATATCTCCACGTGGCCTCTCCACAATGCACGATCCTATCCAAACATTGTTACACATGAAACACCTCAAGTCACTACGCTCAAAATCGACAGCCACACACAATTTGATGTCTGGAACCCCAGCAATTCATTACACCCATGGTGAAATAGATAACATACGACACGTAACCCGATAGGTCATAACCAATACTCCATTTACCGATCAACACCCCATTACTCTTCCCGTTCGACTTTCTCTATGAATCCCCGATAGAACCGCACCACATGTGCCCGTATTCAACAAATCATAACATCTCGCAGCACAGAAAGCAACTCATAGATTTCCCCAGATCAATAACAAGTTCAATAATGATCGAATCGACCTATCCCTCAACGATACAACTCGAGGCCACCCAAGCCAACTCAAATTACCCTTTTTCCCGAGACATATACTCTCATCAAATCACTTCCAATTAGCAGTACCATTCCCTTGATTTCCTGAGGCTACCCGTTGCCTAAGAATTTTATGAACTTCTTTTCCGAACTGAACTATAACTCATCTAGTCAAGAACTTCCGCTGATCCCATTTGGAAGGAAATCATCACACATCCCATGTTTCGCATGCCCATAGAAAGATATATACATCTCCAAATCACGGTAAAACCCAACAAGAACTCTCTCCCAATTCCATTTGCACGAGCTAAACTACCAGGACTGAATCCTTCTATCCAAACCGAGCTAAGCAAGCTGTCAGAACTCAAGAACTTTGCTGCATAATGCCTGTAAAGGCTCATTACCTTGAACACATACGAAGAATTAATCATATCCTTACCATACCGATTCGGTCCACTAATATACTACTGCGGCGTGCAGTCCGATTCATATATAATCCTCACATCCAGGCCCTAGGCCTCACATCCCTCAGTGTATCCTCACATCTGACCCTCGGCCCCACTCAGTCAGAATATCATCACAAGCCCCTCGGGCACTAAAAATAGTAGTCCTCAACCCAAATTATCATTTAAAATATTATTTAAGACTCAAATCTGAGTAAAATTGGCTGAGTTGTAGAGTAGTGGAAAAACAGTATGACTGAGTTCAAGTAATAAGTCAAAACAGTAAGGAAACAGTGAAAATAATCCCCGAAGGGTTCAAATAATTAGCACGAAGCCCAAATATAGCAATCAGCCCAAATCATGATAATATCAAATAAGTTTCAATCAAATACGCGATAAAATCAACAACCTGGACGGACCAATTCACAATCCCCAGCGGTGCTCTAACCCACGCCCGCTATCCGGCGTATAAGTCACCTCAATATAGCACTACGGTGTGCAAATTCGGGGTTTCAAACCCTCAGGATATCATTTACAATCATTACTCACCTCGAATCGATGAAATCTCTAGCTCGCGACGCCTTTGCCCCTCAAACCGACCTCCACACGCGTTGAATCTAACAAAAATCAGAGCGAATACATCACAATATGCTAAGGAAACAATACCCAATCAAAAATAATCGAAAAATATCAGGAATCTCGAAATTAGCAAAACCCGAGCCCCAGTCCCACTTCTCGAAAAATCAGAAAATTTACATCAATGGATTCCTTATCTTCTCACGAGTCTATACATATCAAAATTACAAGAATCGGAGTCCATTTGACCCCTCAAATCCCTATTTTAAACTCGCTTAAGTTCAAGCCCTAAATCACCATTTTTGACCTTTGATTCCTTGATTATTCAGTCTAATTCCATGTTTTACACCATAAAATCGTATTCTAAGTCCAAGAATCCATACCTAATTAAAGCCCTCGAAACCCTCTTCAAAATCGCCACTAAGCTCTCCAAGTTCGAAGTCCAAAATGTTATTCTTTCAAAAATTCGCGAAGAAGACTATTTCATTTAACTGCCCAGGCAATTCCGCTTCTGCGGTGAGAATGTCGCTTCTGCGACTTCCGTATCTGTGGTCCACGTCCGCTTCTGCGGACCTTCACTTAAGGGCCTTGACCGCTTCTGCGGCCCAAATTTCGCACCAGCGGGACCGCCTATGCGGTCCTAACTTTCGCTTCTGCGGAACCTGACATGGACCAACTTTTCTGCTTCTACGGCTTTCCGCTTGCTTTTGCGAGACCGCACCTGTGGTCCCATAACCGCAAGTGCGAAAACGCCAGATACCAGCAAACTTGGGTCTCAGGTGAGAGGTGAGGGAGTAAAATCCCTGAAAAGCCTTGGGTCTCAGGTTCGATTCCCAGTAGCTGCAGCTATGCGTGGAATGTTTCTGTGCCCAGGGGTAACAATTCCTTAGGCTGCGTGTCCATGTATGGCACGGCCGGCACCCAGCGAGGTCCATGTGTGGCCCAAGGCGGGGTGTTACATAGAGCCAACAAGTGCATGGAAGGCGCCTAACTGGTCTGCTTCTGATGTGCCTGAGACATCTGACTCATCATCGACAGTTTGATGAGCATTGATCTTTATGGTTGGGCATTCGTTGTTCCAATGTGCCCCGCCGCAATGACGGCATTCTGAGAGAGGCTTTCTCCCCTGATTGTTGTTGACGGATGCAGTGCTGTTGTTGTTGGAGGGAGGAGTCTTAGTTTTGGTCGCACTCCGATCTCCCCCACTTTTGCTTGGGCCACCATGTCTGGCATGGTTCCCGCTGAATCCCTCTCGGACAGGCGGCTGGGGCATGTCGCTCTAAGTTCCCAAATGATAGTTGCTAAGTCATTCAACAGCTTGAATGGCCTTGGGCAGGGTGTTTACCCGTTGTCTCTGTAGTTCCATACGAGCATGAGGTTTCAAACCTTCAATGAATGCGAAGAGTTTGTCTTTGTCCCCCCATGTAGCGTATGTTCAGCATGAGTGCGGAGAATTTGCGCACGTACTCCCTCACTGATCTAGTGTGGCGGAGCTCCCGTAGCTTTCTCCTTGCGTTGTATTCCACATTTTCGGGGAAGAATTGCAGGCGTATGGCTGCCTTCAATTCATCCCATGTCTGGAGGGTATCTTCACCGGCCTTGATGGCTTCGTATTTGACCAGCCACCAAAGTTTGGCATCGCCATGAAGATACATGGCAGTAGTTTCTACCTTTTTGGATTCGTCCAAATGGCCAACGGCGTCGTTTATTGTTCGATGTCGATTATGAAGTTTTCCACTTCTTTAGCATCCCGGGATCCGTCGTATGGTATTGGCTCCGGTATCTTAAGTTTATGTGGAATGGGGGTGAGATTTGCTGCACCCCTGATGTGGTTGTCGCCTCCTCGAAGTAGGCTCTGTAAGGCAGCATTGACAACATTGAGCTGGCCTAACAAGTCATCTATGGTTTGCTGCATGGCAGTTAGTCTGCCTGCCTCTTGTTGCCGATGGGCTAAATCATCGTCACGCTCCTGTTGGAGGTCCTCAAATTTGCCATGAATATTGGCAGTTTCAATGGCTACTGCTTGTCGGTCCTCCTCGGAGTCACGACTGATGTTTGCAATGTCATTTTCGGCTCGCCTCATGCTGCGGTCCAGGTCGTCTAACCTTAGCACTAGGCTGGTGTTTAGATCAGGCACCGAATCAATGATGGGTCGTAGTCGGTCAACCGTCTCTTCTAGGGAGTCTAGACGCTCCCTATGATTCACCATGATCTGAAATGGTGATGATGGCAAATGTGTTCCCTCGTCCGATGTCGAGCCTAGGCTCTGATACCAACTGTTACGTAATGCCTTCTTGATGTTCTTTGGAAGGGCAACGTAAGGCTAGGCAACCGATGTTAGTGCGGTTGTCGTCCGCCAATGAGGTCCCCTCCGCATGCTAGACTAGATCGTTAGTGCCGTGTGGGAAAACCAATGTCACGAGCAATTGCGGAAGCTGAGAGTGAATTGGGTTTTGAATGATGATGCTGACTTTATTGATGAACGAAAGCTGATTACAAAAGATGCGGTGTCGAGGGGGAGAGACACCAGTACAGAGAAATGATTGCTTGAAAAATGTTTGATTGCTTAGTTCCCCCCTAATAATACTTAAAAAAAAACAAAGTTACATGATTTGTCCTAATAAAGCTGTAAAAGCACACTGAATAAAAATGATGTAAACTAGCCTAAAACAATACAATGAAAAGGACTTAGTTTATTACAATGTAGAAACAAGTCCGATGGCAGCAACTTTGTCTTGCGGGTCAGGGTCTGCGCACGTGGTGCTGGGGCGCGACACTTGTTGTGTTCGCCTGAGGCTGGGCGCTGGTGCTTAGCATCAGGGACTGGGTGCGAGGCGCCGATGGAATGGGCCTGCAGCTAGGCGCTGGCGAGGCATCAGGATGTGCGCGCGCGATGCTGTTATCATTGGCCAGGCGCTGGGCGCTGGCGAGAGGCATCGGTGGGGCGACAGAGGCACATGCGCGCTTGTCGCTTGGCGCAGCCAAGACCACTGGGCCGACCGTGGCGTTAGGAATTGTGAGGCTTGCTAAGCCGCCATGGGGCGCGGCCAAGGGGTCATAGGGCGTGTCTGGAAAGTAGCCCATGACATAACATATGCAGGGATCTTACTATTCTATATTACCTGCCCCTTTTTGCATGTGAAGTTTTAAGTTCGGACTTGGAAGGCATATCCTATGTTACTAATAAACTTAGCAAAGATGCTTGCTATAGACTTGCCTATTTTGGAAACAAAAATGTCCTACTTGACATGGTTTGTAATAGCCAAGTAGAAATTGCTCTACCGGACGATTATGGTTGTATGAACTCTACTATGATGTGATTTCTATAAATAAGATCCCTGTTATAAAAAAAACTAGTATAGTACCCGCGGAAAAAACAAAGAAAAAAATGTAATAAATGATTAAGTTAGTTGCTTAACCATCTCATATTTTTATAAGTTGATCAATCGTAATATTTAAAGTATTTGTTTGATGAAAGTTTATAATTAGGCAAGTTATTTAGGATAAAATAATTTATGTAGCCTAAATTCGCGTTATATATTGTGTTATGTACAATGAGAATTTTATTTAACTTAACTTACTATAATTATGTGAATTAGTTACGTATGCATTAAAATGATGAGTAAGTAATAGAAGTGTATGTGTAGTCACATATGATAAACTATCTGATTTCCAATACAAACTACATGCTTCCTTGGTGTAATTTTATTTTTTACAAATCGAATTTCGAGAAAAAGATGAAAGCAATTAAAAATATAATAAAATTACATTTATTTGATTTATTTTTCCATGTTATTTCTACATGAAAACTATATATACCTTAATAAATAATATACCAAATCAATCGTCGATCGTAAGTTGATATAGAGAGGAAGACATTATGAAATTATATTTATAGTTTAGTTGCAAGTATAATTTGGCTCAACTTGGAGATTAGTATTTCAAGAAACGTGAAGAATTACTCGATGAGAATAATTATTTAAGCCCATGCAATGCTTTGTTTAATAAGAAACATTTCTTATATTATGTGTGAATACGATCTATAACATAATAAAATGTCTATTAAATCAAAGGTACTTATATAGTTATCGAATAATTTTTGGTTGAATATATTATTTATTATATTAACCAATATATAAAATTTCGTGGAAACTTATAACGGGAGTTTAAAAGAGTGAGTAAAATTAATGTGATTGTTTCAATCATAACATAGTTGTTGCGATATTTTTTTTCAATGTTACTAACTTAACAATTGCTGCAGCAAAACAATATAAATATCTATTAATAGTTTATACTGACGGAAAGGAACATAACTTATGTTTTAATTTTAATTTATAAAGATATATTGTATTGCGAGGCTAGTTTGGATGTATTCATATTTGTGACTACATCAGTATATATAGATTCCTCTTTCATTTCTGATTTGAAAAGACGCAAAAAAGATTGTAAAGTATGACTATACATCAGAATTACATATAATCAAGTAAAGATGGTATAGTAATGTGTGTTTTCATATTTTTC
>MU735310.1:6004-34561 GCA_026770625.1 Nicotiana glauca
TTCATGTAAAACCAAAATCTGTTTGAAGTTATTTCCAATTACTCCATGCGAAGCGATAATACACAAAGTGATTCCAATTTTTAAACCAACTCGTTACTAACTAATCGGAAAAACAGGCGATTCAATGAACCTCTAAAACGAGCATTTATCTTCTGATTTTATATATACATCTCAAATTCTCTTGTCAAAACTAGATTGAAAACATTTATTCGTGCGCGACTTATTAAACTAGGACAATTGATTAGTGAAAGGCTACAAACTAATAAGGAGACTAATTACTAAGTTACGAAACTAGTTCTAATGATTCATTATTGGATATGAAACTATATACTTGGAACTCATTGTTTTTATCCAAACCTTAATTAACACAAGCTTTGAACTATAAGCCAAATCAAATTAGCAGTATACCAATTTCACATGCTCACGAGAAAACATCAAACTCAGCTTTACGATCCATGATTTAAATCGAAAAATACAACAGTCCTAATTATGTAGATGTACACTTTACAACTAAAATATATACGACAACTAATCTAAACTACGTAACAACAAGCAGCAATCCAAACGCATGAACCCAATAAGCATTTTTCATTTCAAAACTCCAGTTCAAATCTACAACCACATGAGTTCGAAACTGTGTACCTGGAATTGAACAAACAGAAATGAAAGAGGGAGAGATCAGTAGCAGCCCAAACACAGCAAGCAAACAGCAGGCCCAACAATAGCACAAAGAAAACAACTCAGAACCCAGCAAGACTCGGAAACCAGTTTGAAAAACTAACAACCAAACATGCTATACTCCTAACAGATCGAGCAGACACTTTCAAATGTTTTGAGTCTTCACTATAGCATAGAAAACAAGATGATTCTGATTGTTTCTGCTCGCCAGACTACTGTAATAGTATCACTAGTTAGGATCAACAGTTCAAAACTCTTATTCTGATCTTTAAAGACTCATAAAAGTTTAAGTTCAATTATCGAATGGAAGGCAGACTCAAAAGAAAGGTAATGGAACAGTTTTTCTTCCAAATTCTCCCTGATTTCAAAATCTGGAGGCAAAATGCTCTACTATTCTGATTTTTCTTTAACTGGAAGGAGACCCCTTTTTCTGATTTTTTTTTTAAACTGAGGGGGAGCCTTCTAATTTTTTTTAGCCTCTTCATCTATTCTGAAAATTTTTCTTAAATAAACAAACTCTCAATCACCTTACAACCTGTCCCATTCTTTTAAAAATTGATCAGATCCATGTTATTCTTTCTGTTTTCTTTCCACTTCAGTTGTCTAGGAATGGGACTTCTCACTTTAAAACTTTTTGAGTTCAAATGTCAGGGAATATCCTATTGCACAGCAGGTTCCACTACTATTTTCATGTGCATTTCCAGCCTTTAATATTAAACTACCCTAATTTCTGACTTCCCACTTCTAAAGACATTAGCCAGAGGTACTTTGCACTAAAAGACCCCCTTTCAATTAAATTATTCATTAGTTTAAGGGTGCATTGAGTGTTCAATTGGCAGGCCACTTAGCTAAGCTCTGAATTTTTATCAGGATTACAGCTATAACCAATCCAAATTCCTAAACTTAGCAATAAACAATTCAGATTTTAATTTAAGCAATGATTCAGACCAAATTTAATAGTGTCAATAATATCACTGTTCATTGTTCTAACAAACAGACCTATACAAATAATCGATGATATTCATTTAATCAATTACAACACATATAATTGATAACAAATAATTGACATACGAACCAGTGATTCACAGTTCTTGGGCCAAAACAGGGGAAATACGGAACTAATTATTCGACGATACTAATCGAAGCAAATACGTATTCTGTGGCAAACACATTCAAACAAACAAACATGAGCAAACATCGACCAAATAAAAGGTCTTGAGGAGGAGAAACAGAAGAATTGACAAAAATTGAAAAAGATAAAGATACTAACAAAACTGAACTAACAAACAAATAAATAAAGATAGAAGAAAGAAAGAACAAAAATACCTCAAAAGGAAAATCAGAAATCAAATGGACTTGGACCGCTTTGGACTTGAAACTTTGAGGCCAAACGGACCTTAATCGAGTGTTCTCAACTGAGAACACCTCGACTAAGGTCCATTGAACCATCAAAAATCTTCAGCCAGGCTCGAATCTTTTCTAGGGTTCTTGGGCTCGGATTGGGGGTTCGAGTAGTTTGGGTTTGATTCGAACCAAACCAATGTTGGTTCGGTTACGAGGGAGGTTAAGGGAGTGTTAGGTATCAATTTGGGGTGGTTTGGCGTAGGTTGAGTTTTGGCTCGAATCTTCGATTGAAGATTCGAGAAGACGTAGCTAGATTCGAGCCAAGGGGCTTGTGGATTTGGGTTCAGGGTGTGATGGAGGCTCTGTGGTGTTAAAATGGTGGTCACCGGCATTGTTGCCGTCGGGTTTATGGCGAAGGGGAAGGGTGGCAGCTAGGGTTTGGGCCTGGGTTCCGTCTCTGAGGCTTGAGAGAGGCGATGGTGAGAGAGGGGGCTTGGCTAAGGGGGCGTGGGGTATGAGGGTAGTCTTATATACGAGGTATAAGATGAGATCTTGTTCGTTGGATCAAGTTGGATTGATGGCCAGAATCTCTTGCCAGGGAAAGAACGGCGTCGTCTCAATTAAATGAGACTGGGTCGGTCTCAAGGATGAACGGGTCGGGTTAAATGGAAGGCCTGGGGCCGTTGGATGATTGAAAATGGACGGCTAAGATCAATTCGCTTAAAACGGCATCGTTTCAATCATGTGGAAGCTGAACTGGACCGTTAGATCTGTTTGATCAACGGTCCAGATTTGAGGCTCAGAAACGATGTCGTTTGGGCTGTCTCAGAGACGGACTGGTTTGGACTGGGTTACTGGGACGTTTGGGCCTGGTTTTGGTTTAGAATTTTGGCCCAAATCCAATTTGCTTCATATTTCAACCCTTTTCTTTTCTTCTTTTAATTAACCAAAATTCCTAGTTAATTTTTACAAAATTAAATAAATAAAAATCGCACAAATATTAATTACTACTCACAACCATTAACACACAAATAAGACACGAAATGCATATTTTTTGTAATTTTCTTTCAACCAAATTATGGTTGATTAATTTCTAAAAATGCACAATTAACTCCTAAATGCATGCAACATATACTTTTTTTTTGTATTTTTATTTAACTACAACAAGGTGAGCGTTTTACGGACCAAGCAATTACCAAAACGTCCAATAAATTCTCAAAATTGTACCCGAAGGTAACTTGTCTTATTTTTTTTTTATTTCTTTTGGAGTAGTTTTCGAGAAGCAAAAATCACGTGCTCACATGCACAGAGACCCGCCCCTCGGGCTACATTCTTGTTCCCTGTCAGCCACTGTTAACTGACCAAACGCATCATACAGTGTCATTGTTACCAATGTCTATGATTTATCCTCTTTAAGAGTGATCAGACAATACCAGAACAACAAACAGATATCTCAAGAAATAACACAAACAACGAATAGTGAACAAATGCATGAATGCAATGCAATGCAAATAACGGTACATTCCAGTACCCGCTGAGGCGTGCAGCCCACTCCATTTATTTATCATCGACGACGCTCACTGGGGGTGTGTACAAACTCCGGAGGGGCTCCTACAGCCCAAGCGCAATATCAGCCATATCGTGGCATCAAACAGGCTCTCGGCCTCAATATCAATATATCATCGCTCAACGTGCAGCCCGATCCATATCATAGGAAAATATATCCTCACTACTGGGTACTCAACCCATCTCAGTCAAATAAATGCGCAGCCACTCGGGCATTACGTACTGTAGGGATCTCAGCCCTCATATTCATTTTATTTATGATTTCATGTTCAAAATACAGTTCTTATCATATTTTTAACAGTTGAAAACATGACTGAGAGTATGATTTATGCAAACAAGTGAGGAAAAACAAATGAAGATCCCCTAAGAATTCTACAGGTCGGCACAAGGCCCCAAACATGGCAATAAGCCCAATTCACAGTAATAAAGTATGCATCTCAATCGCCAATATAGCAGAAATATATCACTCGGGATGGACCAAGTCGCAAATCCCCAATAGTAAATGACCCCACATTCATCATATAATGCATGTCACGCCTCAATACAGCGTTACGATGTGAAATCCGGGGTTTTAAACCCTCACGATATCATTTACAAGCATTACTCACCTCGAACCGGCGAAATCCCTAGCTCGCGACACCTTTTCCCCTCAAATCGGCCTCCACGCACGTCGAACCTAACCAAAATCAGAGTGAATACATCACAATATGCTAAGGGAACAATACCCAATCGAAAACAATCGAGAAATAGCAAAAATCTTGAAACTAGCAAAATTCGAGCCCCGGGCCCGCTTCTCAAAAAATTACAAAACTCATATTACCGGATTCTTCGTCTCGCCACAAGTCTGCACATATATAATTTACCAAAATCGGAGTTCAAATGCCCCCTCAAATCCCAAATTTTCATTTCAAAAGCCAAGCCCTAGTTCTTCAATTTTTCACCCAATTTTCCAAGAATTAAAGGTTGATTCTTCAGTAAAATAGCGTTTCTAGGTCACGAGACTTACCTCCAATCAATTCCCGTCAAAACCCTCTTCAATTTCTACCAAAAAGCTCTTGAGGTGGTCAACAATGGAGGAAAATAATGATTCGGTCGCGGATGAAATGTTTAATAAAAAACCCTTCTGCCCAGTTATTTCCTTCTATGCGAACGCGAGGGTCCTCTTGCATTCGCGATGAACAAAAATTAATGCTGACCAATTAACTCTACGTGAATGCGTACCACCAGACGCGAACGCGATACTTCAGCTTCCAACACTACGCGAACACGACGCCCAAACGCGAACGCAAACGCGATGAATAAACTAAGCTGGGCCCCCAGGCCCTCTTACGCGAACGCGATGGCCCAGAACTACAACTCTTCGCGAATGCGAAGGCTATTACGCGAACGCGAAGGCCAAAAGTGTCCTGCAACAGCTGCTTTATTTCTGGAATGTACCAAGTCCAAGAATGATCCGTTTGACCACTCGAAATCACCCCGCGGCCCCCGGGACCTCAACCAAAGGCACCAGCATATCCCAAAACATCATACGAGCTTGTTCCAATCATCAAAACACGTAAAACAACACCAAAATAATCAAAACTTCCGAAAAAAACATTCGATCAAAAACCCAAACAAACGACGTCCGAATGACTTGAAATTTTGAACACACATCACAAATCACATATCGAAGCTACAGCAACTCTTAGAATTCCATTCCGACTCTCGGATCAAAATCTCACCTATTAACCAAATTTTGCCAAAATACTAACTTCGCCAATTCAAGCATCATTCTACACCGGACCTCCAAAATAAATTTCGATCACGCTCCTAAGTCACAAATCATCCTTCGAAGCTAACCGAATCACCGGAAATCACATCCGAGCCCTCTAACTCAATAGTCAACATTCGGTTGTCTTTTCCAACTTAAGTTTTTCCTTAAAGAGACTAAGTGTCTCATTTCTTATCAAAACCAATCCAAATAAATTATAACACACCACCTACCATTAACGAAATATGAAGAAGCATGAAATGGGGGAAATGGAGAAATAACACATGAGACGACAGGACGGGTCGTCACAAGTAGTGATGAACAAAAGGGGAGAAAAACGGTATTGCGAACGCTGACAGCCACCTTGCTAAAACTCCGATAACCTTGCCTCCAATCAACCAAAACCCGTTGCCGAGTGTATAAATACATGCATCTGCACACAAGGTGCAGGGAGTAAAGTGAGTACTCCAACTCAGTGAGTAATAAGGGTAAATGACAACTGAGCAGTAAGAAATCACGTAAAGCAAGCCATCATGCTATATAGGAACAGTGTAAACCCTTTGAGAAAAACAGTGAAACTGTGAAATCTTTAGAAATATCTTAGCTCAGTTTAAAACCTCTTTTGAAAATGTCTTTTTCCAACAGTTAAGCAAATGAATGAAAAACAAGTAGTGCAAACAGCACAGAAGTCAGCCTCTCGGGCACAACACTCCATTAACAGATAACGCCAGGATATCAGGTAATTATTGCAAGACGTAGCATAAAAGCCAATGAAATAAGAGTGCAGAAATATTATGACAGATAATACAGATAAGAAAAAATGCATGAGTGCAATGCAATGCATACGACGGTACACTCTGGTACCCACTGCGGCATGCAGCCCGAGCCATCCATTTATTTATCGTCGATGGCACTCACAGGGGGTGCGACAGACTCCAGAGGGGCTCCTACAGCCTAAGCGCAATATCAAGTCATCTTGTGGCATCAACCAAGCTCTCGGCCTCAATATCAATATAATCAACCAGGCTCTCGGCCTCAATATCAATATAACACTGCTGCGGCGTGCATCCCAATCCATAAGTATCCTCACAATACAAGCCCTCGGCCTTAATATCAGTATAACACTGCTGCGGCGCCCAGCCCGATCCATAAGTATCCTCACAATACAGGCCCTCGGCCTTACTCAGTCAACATAATCACATAAGCCACTCGGGCAAACAATAAAGCTTGATGCTCAGCCCCAAAATAATTTATGGAAATAACATTTCGAGTATTTAAGGCATAATAACTTGACTGAATTTTTAAAATAGTGGAAAATAGATGAATGAGTTCAAATATATAATTAAATCAGTGAGGAATTATCGACAACAATCCCCGAAGGGTTCAAATAATTGGCACGAAGCCCAAATATGGCAATCAGCCCAAATTATAATGATAACAAGTAGTTTCAGTCAAATACGCAGTAATTTCATCAATCGGGACGGACCAAGTCACAATCCCCAATGGTGCTCTACCCCACGCTCACTATCCGGCGTGTAAGTCACCTCAATACAACACTATGGTGTGCAAATCTGGGGTTTCAAATCCTCAGGATGTCATTTACAAACATTACTCACCTCGAACCGGCTATTTCTTTAATCCACGACGCGTTTGCCCCTCAAATCGACCTCCGAATGCCTCGAATCTTGCCAAAACGATCTGATTCAGTTAATAAAAATTATAGAAATTTATTCCAAATGAAATTCTACATTTTCCATTAAAAATCCGAAATTACACTCAAAATTCGCCAGTGGGGACCACATCTCATAACCCGGCAAAAGTTACGAAATATGAAACTTCATCCAACCGCGATTCCAACCATACAAATTTTACCAAAATCCGACAACAATTCGGCCACCAAATCTAGAATTTTCGTTTTTGAAAAGTTTACAAATTTTCTCCAATTTCTTCCATATGATTCACAAATACTTGATGAAAATAACCATGGAATTATTAAATAAAATTACTTTTGGATATAGAACACTTGCCCCAATCCATATGGTAAAAATCGATTCGAAAATCACTTCAATGCGGGCTCCACAGCTCCAAAAATGAGATAAATCTCGAACTGTCCGAAATTTACACTGTCCAGAATTTTCGCTTCTACGGTACTGTTCACCGCAGAAGCAGAAATTCACTATTCACTGTAGAAGAGGACTGTTCACCATAGAAGCGGAAATTTTCTGTTCATCGCAGATGCGATACTGTTCATCGCATCTGCGAAAATACCAGCAAGTGCCCAGAAAATTGCAGCAGCTTTTTATTTCACTAAAAATGCTCTAACTCCATCATACGAACTCGGAATTCGACGATTCTTGTTCCTATGAGTCACAAATAATAATACAAACCTATTCCTTCAATCCAAACACAATTTGGAGCTCATTTGCTCAGTACAATACCCATTTCGCTCGTTAAACAATTAACTCATGTTTCGCGTCAAAAACCCAATTGCGACTTGATGAAATTAGACCAAACTTTCCAGATCAGTCCTATAATTCATTATCAAAATTCCAGAAGTCTCGAAATCAAATTTCGATCTCTAGAACTGAAAATGAACCTTTGGATCATTACATGCTTATGCTCAAAATGACAAAAATCTTCCAAAAACTTTTCCAAAACTTATCCGAGCTTCATGGGACCCTGACCAAACATGCCAGCATAATTCATAACATCATTTAAACTTGTTCCAATCATCGAAACACCTCAAACAACATCAAATTACCCAAAACTTATCGAATTCAGGCCTAAGTTTTCAAAAACTTCCGAAATACACTCTCGATCAAAACCCAACAAAACGATGTCCAAATGACCTGAAATTTTGCACACACATCCCAAATGATACAATAAAGCTACAGCCACTCTCGAAATTCCATTCCGACCCTCGGATCAAAATCTCACTTATCACCGGAAATCGCCAAAATACTAACTTCGCTAATTCAAGCCTAATTCTACACCGGACCTCCAAAATCACTTCCGGTCACACTCCTAAGTCACAAATCATCCCCCGAAGCTAACCGAATCATCGGATTTCACATCCGAGCCCTCTAACTCATAAGTCAATGTCTGGTTGACTTTTCCAACTTAAGGCTTCTTAAAAGAGACTAAGTGTCTCATTTCTTATTAAAACCACTTCAAATCAACTCGATTACAGAAGATATGGATAATGAAGCATAAAGAAGCTGAAAATGGGGAAGACGGAGCGATAACTCATAAGACGACGGGTCAGGTCGTCATATTCTCCCCAACTTAAACAAACGCTCGTCCTCGAGCGTACTCAGAGTTGTTCTAAAAGCCAACCAATCGCTGGATAACCTTACCATGCATATACCCGGGGTGATCCCACGTCACTCTATCTCATATAGGTCCGACAACACATTGTGACTGAAATTTTGCAATCCCATCTAGCCCATAAGCCATAGGACCACATTTCCACTTTTTGAAATCTTTCATATGATCAGAATCCCACATTTATACTGTGAATAAGCCCGAACAAGCTTTAATAACCCATACATGCAACCTCAGGTGCAATTACATAACATAACACATGACTCAAACGCTCGCAGTGATAACTCCCATTCACAACAGCTGCCCACGACACCCAAATATCTATAGAAAACCTTTTGTTAGATAAAGACTCATTCCAACACTTTCATATACTACCAATGATAAATGAAACACGCAATAAACCATAACCATTTCTCAGATCAACCATTCATGAGGCCATTTCTCCTCTGGCAACTACCATATCCGAACCTCGATATTTACCCATCAAACATACTGAAATCGAATCTGTTTGCATTCATTAATGATCCCCATGATCTCCTTTGACCAAACACGCCATGATGGTGACATGACACATCAATACGGGCCTATGCCACAACTTGCATAATACGCGCATCGATAAGAAACGGTCTGAACATACTCAAATCATGGAAATGACTCAATTGAAAGAGCCGTACCTCAAGATCTCCAGTACCACCACAACATAAGACGAAAAACCCGTCTCCCATCATAGAGACAGAACACACAAATCTAACTCGCAATATAATACATCCGCATAACTTCGCCCTAATATGTGACCTCATCCAGTACGAACCGCTTAGGCAATAAGCCACCCCGTACATAATCAAAAATCTCATATGATGCCACAAAGTGTCGATAGGCTACCGATTAAAATGCAGTACAAAAAGGAAGATGAGCTATGGAAGGAACTGCCTAACTCACGCACTAATACGTGCTCTCTTGTGAAAATAGGAAGCAAGGCATACAAAAATAGCATATAGAAAACTATGCTCAATATCACACTATTGCGGCGTGCAACCCGATCCAAATAACATACCCATGGCGGCGTGCCACCCGATCCACACATAGATCTCACATAAGGAGATGCATATCGAGCTAAATTTTCTCATTACAACAAAATATTGAATATCGGTCATAAGCATGCTAAGTGCATAATAACATCTCTGAGGAAACATATAGTGGTATACGCTACCAAAACTCAAGCTCAACTGAGGTGCGATATACAATCTGAATCTCGAGAGCCATTTTGCTCATAAACATCATTTCTACGTGGATCCTCAACACATAAGAATTTTCTCTAACCATCTCACGACTCACACGGCGCAGTGTATCACTACATAAAATAATTAACAACGAAATAACACCCTGACTCCTCCTCCATAAGGAGCTCATCACTGAAATCAACCCGTTTGGCCTGACATAGAGCCCATATTCACATTGGAATTCATCCGACCTCAAGTCAATTCTGATTGTACTAAACTAGGTTAATTACCTTTCAAAGGTCCCTAACAACTCATCTTCCGCTCGTAACACATAAGAACATCCATAATAGTCGAAGAAATCATCTGTAGTCCACAACTCAGTAGACTGAGTGCCCTCCGGGCATATTTTCTCAATTCAACGATATTATCACAACCTTCATACTTGGTTCAAGTCTTCAATCAATCAAGTGACTAACTGCCATATTTACACAATCTTCCTGTGGGACTCCCTCCCACAACCTATCATTACGAATAACTGGGTCGTACCTCCAAACCACTGACCGTACTAACACTGAAAAGCGATCAAGAATCATTAACCAGGGTGCAAAGACTTTTCACAAAACATCGTTCTCAGGTGACGTCGAAGACAATACCGATGTACCTTAAATGTCGAGACTTCTTCCCTGCTCATCCGAGCTAGTGACATCCTTGTCCATACAAAGTTGTTACCTATATCTTCACTTCAAATTCCATACCACTCATTGCACCCAACATGCCAACATATGATAGAACACACTCTTCATCACAACTTCGAAACACTTCATCATATAAAACTTTCCACTTAACTCACTTCAGGAGAACCATAGCAACACATAGGTGAATTCTCATAACCGTAGAATATGCAAATCTCTAAGTAGTGGTCCAACCCACCATAACCATTTCGGGATTCGCCTACATGTAACAAGCCCATAACAATAAAATACTCTTGATTAACATCAATTACTTCGGCCGACATGCCTCACCTGTACCGCTATAAATCACACGCATAACTTGATCCTGCTGAAGGAATTAATCTCTACCACCAATATGCCAACAGATATATGGCTAACCAATCCATCTTCTTTCGACTTACCCTTGCCCTAGGAATAGTAGTAACTGCATTCAACAGATAACACCATCCATCCGCACTCATCCCGAGTGACTTTGAATCACGATACCATGCTGTCTCATATCCCACGAACCATTTCGTACCTTCCAACTGATACATCGTAAGTCAAAACATCATAGAACATTCTACGAATTTTGAACCATTGCCAGCACCTTCCTGACAGTGCTATATAGAAGCCCATAATTGATATAGAAAATTACCCATCTTGACCTCTCCCAATGAAGACTCAATTCTAATCATATATACAAATTCAAGATACCCAATTGTTACATGAAGAATCTCAAACACATTAGTACCATTCTCGAGAGTCATTTACTCTGTTTAACTGCATTTTTCCTGATCCAATAAACAGAACCACCCGTAACTAACCGCAATTTAACCTGATCAACAGAACCGAACAACCAATGGCTCATTGGGACTTCTGACACTATAGCATATAGCCCTAACTTAGTCGAAATTTTCCTTTACTCGAGCCATCCTCGAGCTCAATCTCCGCAAACCAGGATTGATTCACTAGCACGCCTCAAACCGGAACCAACATAGAACATAGCCGTGCAATCAGCTAATCAATAGCAACTCCCCAACTTGGCTCTAAGCCATGTATCAAAACACACACCATAACACATAACTCATATACTTTATTTCTTATACAATACTAAAGTGAGATTAACTAAATCCTTCATAAGCTCGTGGAACATAAACCATTTGGTACTTCAGATCTCCTGCAAATCTCATATTCACTTTCATAGTAGTTAAATCAACTCTCTTAAGCGATCCAAAATTTAAATTTCAACATATATATCTCACTTGTAAATGGGATCTTCCAACATACAACATAAAGATCACGCAACTCTTGAACACTCCGCATGGTATAACCCACCTACTTCGCCTCAATTTAGCATTTCTGCATACCTTCCACCATCATACTCATTACATAGTCATTTAGTCTTCCTGAGTCTGAACTCATAATGCAATATGAAATTTACTCTACTCCGAACTAGGAGTCTTGAAAAGATTCTTCACACGCCCATAACTCGAGGCTACACATCCAATCACAATGGAGATCATACACTTAATAGTTCATCTATCATCCAGTAGACCTTCCTCGTCACTTCTAAGTCATATAGATACCTCTCGCAGTACTAACATACTTATCACACAGCTACCCAACCATCATTTCTATTAGTAGGGCACTATTGAATATATAAGTTCAAAAACATAACTCACGTGATCAGCACCTTGGTGCTCAAGCCATAGGCAAAAATACGGCCTCAATTCCTCCAGACTGGCCTAACATCAACTCACAGAGATCACATCTCACCCCTCGATCAGGGAATCACAAGCCATAAAAGCACATCCGATACTGCGCGCTCATGCGCACATACAAACGCGTGGAAGGAATTTCAAGAGTTTCTTTTCAAGCTGAATCAAGGATGCACGATAAGAATTCAAGAATGTGAAGTTTTCATAAAGGTTCTGCAGCCTCTCGAGGATAAATACAGACGTCTCTGTACCGATCTGTGAGACTCTACTAAACCTGCTCATGACTCGTGAGACCTAGTAACCTAGGCTCTAATACCAACTTGTCACGACCCAAATCCCAAACCTGGTCATGATGGCGCCTCTCGTGAAGACAAGGGCAGTCAGTCAACCCAATTCATCCCCTTAAAGCAATTATTTAAGACACTTATAGTACAACATGGTTTATTAATACCAAATAGCGGAAGTATAGATTTAAAAAAATACAGAAATCTAACCCAACTCAGGCCAACATCGAGGGTGTCACTAGTCATGAGCATCTATTAGAGTATAAATAAAACTACAATGTCTGAAATATACAAAACATGAGTGATGAACAAAAGGGGAGAAAAACGGTGTTGCGAACGCTGACATCCACCTTACTAAAACTCCGATAACCTTGCCTTCAATCAACCAAAACTCGCTGCCAGGTGTATAAATACCTGCATCTGCACACAAGGTGCAGGGAGTAAAGTGAGTACTCCAACTCAGTGAGTAATAAGGGTAAATAACAACTGAGCAGTAAGAAATCACGTAAAGCAATCCATCATGCTATATAGGAGCAGTGTAAACCCTTTGAGAAAAACAGTGAAACTATGAAATCTTTAGAAATGTCTTAGCTCAGTTTAAAACCTCTTTTGAAAATGTCTTTTTCCAACAGTTAAGTAAATGAATGCAAAACAAGTAGTGCAAACAGGCACAGAAGTCAGTCACTCAGGCACAACACTCCGTTAACAGATAACGCCAGGATATCAGGTAATTATTGCAAGAAGTAGCATAAAATCCAATGAAATAAGAGTGCTAAAAAATATTATCACAGATAATACAGATAAGAACAAATGCTTGAGTGCAACGCAATGCATATGACGGTACACTCTGGTACCCACTGCGGCGTGTAGCCCGAGCCATCCATTTATTTATCATCGACGGCGCTCACTGGGGGTGTGTACAGACTCCGGAGGGGCTCCTATAGCCCAAGCGCTATATCAAGTCATCTCGTGGCATCAACCAGGCTCTCGGCCTCAATATCAATATAATAAATCCGGCTCTCGGCCTCAATATCAATATAATAAATCTGGCTCTCAGTCTCAATATCAATATAACACTGATGCGGCATGCAGCCCGATCCATAAGTATCCTCACAATACTCCCTCGGCCTTAATATCAATATAACACTGCTGCGGCGCGCAGCCCGATCCATAAGTATCCTCACAATAAAGGCCCTCGGCCTTACTCAGTCAACATAATCACATAAGCTACTCGAGCAAACAATAAAGCTTGATGCTCAGCCCCAAAATAATTTATGGAAATATCATTTCGAGTATTTAAGGCATAATAACTTGACTGAGTTTTTAAAACAGTGGAAAATACATGACTGAGTTCAAATATATAATTAAATCAGTGAGGAATTATCGACAACAATCCCCAAATGGGTTCAAATAATTGGCACGAAGCCCAAATATGGCAATCAACCCAAATTATAATGATAACAAGTAGTTTATGTCAAATACGCAGTAATTTCATCAATCGGGATGGACCATGTCACAATCCCCAACGGTGCTCTACCCCACGCTCGCTATCCGGCGTGTAAGTTACCTCAATACAGCACTATGGTGTGCAAATCCGAGGTTTCAAACCCTCAGGATGTCATTTACAAACATTACTCACCTCGAATTGGCTATTTCTTTAATCCGCGATGCGTTTGCCCCTCAAATCGACCTCGGAATGCCTCGAATCTAGCCAAAACGATCTGATTCAGTTAATAAAAATTACAGAAATTTATTTTAATGAAATTCTACATTTTCCATCAAAAATCCGAAATTACACTCAAAATTCACTCGTGGGGCCCACATCTCAGAACCCGGCAAAAGTTACGAAATATGAAACTCCATCCAACCATACAAATTTTACCAAAATCCGACAACAATTCGGCCTCCAAATCTAGAATTTTCGTTTTTGAAAAGTTTACAAATTTTCTCCAATTTCTTCCATTTGATTCACTAATACTTGATTAAAATTACCATGGAATTATTAAATAAAATCACTTTTGGATATAGAACACTTGCCCCAATCCATATGGTGAAAATCGCTTCGAAAATCACTTCAATGCGGGCTCCACAGCTCCAAAAATGAGATAAATCTCGGACTGTTCGAAATTTATACTGTCCAAAATTTTCCCTTCTGCGGTATTGTTCACCGCAGAAGCGGAAATTCACTGTTCATCGCATCTGCGAAAACACTAGCAAGTGCCCAGAAAATTGCAGCAACTTTTTATTTCACTAAAAATGCTCTAACTCCATCATACGAACTCGGAATTCAACAATTCTTATTCCTATGACTCATAAATAATAATACGAACCTATTACTTCAATCGAAATACAATTTGGAGCATATTTTCTCAGTGCAATATCCATTTCGCTCGTTAAACAATTAACTCATGTTTCGCGTCAAAAACTCAATCGCGACTTGATGAAATTAGACCAAACTTTCCAGATCAGTCCTATAATTCATTATCAAAATTCCGGAAGTCTCGAAATCAAATTTTGATCTCTAGAACTGAAAATGAACCTTTGGATCATTACATGCTTATGCTCAAAATGACAAAAAACTTCCAAAAACTCTTCCAAAACTTATCCGAGCCTCATGGGGCCCTGACCAAACATGGCAACATAATTCATAACATCATTCAAACTTGTTCCAATCATCGAAACACCTCAAACAACATCAAATTACCCAAAACTCATCGAATTCAAGCCTAAGTTTCCAAAAACTTCTGAAATACACTCTCGATCAAAAACCCGACCAAACGATGTCCAAATGACCTGAAATTTTGCACACATATCCCAAATGACACTTTGAAGCTACAGAAACTCTCAGAATTCCATTCCAACCCTCAAATCAAAATCTCACCTATCAACCGGAAATCGCCAAAATACTAACTTCGCCAATTCAAGCCTAATTCTACATCGGACCTCCAAAATCACTTCCGGTCACACTCCTAAGTCACAAATTATCCCCCGAAGCTAACCGAATCATCGAAATTCACATTTGAGCTCTCTAACTCATAAGTCAATGTCTGGTTGACTTTTCCAACTTAAGGCTTCTTAAAAGAGACTGAGCGTCTCATTTCTTATTAAAACCACTTCAAATCAACTCGATTACACAAGATATGGATAATAAAGCATAAAGAAGCTGAAAATGGGGAAGACGGAGTGGTAACTCATGAGACGACGGGTCGGGTCGTCACAAACTCCCTGCTACATCCAATAAGCATGTCTTAGCCAACAGTTTTCTTGTTTTTCTTTGAATACAAATTTAAAGAAGTATGATAGAAGTCTATGGATGACTATGAAATTTTCAAGTGAAGAGATTGTTAATATAGCTAAAGAATGCATCTAATCAATTTAATATCTATAAATGCTGAAGAGATTGTTACCTGTTTTTTGTTCAGAGAAATTGAATGTATAAACATTAGTAGTTCGCAAAAGAAGTAAGTTGTAAATGCTAGCAGTTGGTAAATGCAATAAAAATTTGTAAAAAATAAGGCCACAAAAAGTAGTTGATATACATGATAAATCACAAAAGTAGCTTGAAAATGCAAAAAACTTCGGCCCAATGTGCTGAAGTTTTATAGTGTATTTCTAATAACTTCGGCACCTGATAAGCTGAAGTTTTTGTGTTGGATTCAATAGTTTTTGTGCTAAAGCTTTTTCAAAAAACTTCGGCCCAATGTGCTGAAGTTTTTTAGTATATCTCTAAAAACTTCGGCATTGGAGAAACTGAAATTTGTGTGATGGATTCAATAGTTTTTGTCCTAAAGCTTTTCCAAAAAATTTCGGCCCAATGTGCTGAAGTTTTTAGTATATTTCTAAAAATTTCAGCACCTAAAAAGTTGAAGTTTGTGTGATGGATTCAATAGTTTTTATCCTAAAGCTTTTTCAAAAAATTTCGGCCCAATGTGCTAAAGTTTTTTAGTATATTTCCAAAAACTTCAGCACCTGCTAAGTAGAAGTTTTTGTGTTGGATTTAATAGTTTTTATCTTAAAGCTTTTTCAAGAAACTTAGGCCCAATGTGCTGAAGTTTTTTAGTATGTTTCTAAAAACTTCGGCTCCTGAGAAACTGAAGTTTTTGTGATGGATTCAATAGTTTTTCTCCTAATGCTTTTTCAAAAAACTTCGGCCCAATGTGCTGACGGTTTTTAGTATATTTCCAAAAACTTCAACACCTGATAAGCAGAAATTTTTTGTGTTGGATTTAATAGTTTTTGTCTTAATCTTTTTCGAGAAACTTCAGCCGAATGTCCTGAAGTTGTTTACCATATTTCCAAAAACTTCAGCTTAAAAAGCAGAAGTCATGCTTAAGTTTTTTCAAACAAAAAATGTACTTAAAATTCATGATAAAAGGCACAAACATATTTGTATGACAAAAAAGTGAACTAAAAAAATAATTAATGTATATTTACAAAATACAAATTATGTACAACCAATCCTCTAATCAAAAAATTCACATAGAGTCTCTTCAAAATCTCCATAATCACATCCTTCTCGTTCTTTTGGAGTTTCATATCCGCTATCTTTTTTCCACTTTCCATGAGCCCAAATATTGGCAGCCAATTCTCTCCTGAATGCCAATGTTTGACTTTGATCAAAATTGAAGATATCTTCTCTCTTCAACCGCAAATCAATAAAATTAAGAGTAAATATACCACAATCAACACTGCAAAAAACACATGAAAAAGAAATTAAAGAATAGTTAACACAAGGGCAAAAAATAATAAACATAAGATGCATGGTAAAACATATGCGAAACACGTACCTGTTAGTTTGTTCCGGGGTGTTCATCTACATAATATTGAATTTTTCCACAGGACTTTGCCCATAATATTTATTATGTTCCCCAAAATTCAAGCATTTGAGATAGTGTGGGATCAACTGGGCATAAATTCTGACATGTTCAATCGCACGATCATATGTTACACTGCCCATGGAATCATACACAGATATAGTTTTATCTTCAAAGTCTAGAATTCCAAAAAAGTAGTGCGTAGATTTCTGGCCCTCCTTTGTCTTAAGTCGAAATGGAAAGAATACTTTTTTGGCAGATGCCCATGAGATACCACAAGAAACGTCGAGGCCTTTTACGTAGTTGGCCATCTTTTCATTCAATGATTCTTCCTCATACCAACTATAGTCCTTAAGTGGCTTAATAACCGCTTTTTCTTCTTCTTCTTTTTCAAATTGTTCTTTGGATATCCTTTTTCTTTTTGATTTGCTCTTAAGAACCTCCATTCTCTTTTGCTTCCTTTTGTTAATTATCTTCATCTTTTCTTTTGAAGGATGAATATTATCCAGGATAGTCATATACTGATCGAAAAGTAAATCTGTTACTGCACATCTTGATTTTGAATAACGTAGAAGGTGATAGAAATATTTTTTGCGCAAGTAATATATGCCCACATCAATATGCTTCAAATGAACAAGGACAAATGATAACATGTGAAATTACCACTATGAAGTTTAGAAAAAACACATTACACAACTACAAAACAGCATGACAAAAGCTTAAGCATATTCAGTTTGAAGTGTTAGGCTGAATTTTTAGCAAATAAGCTAAAAATCTTCAGCATTTTACTATGAATAAAGCTATACTATAGAAGATAAGCTGAACTTTTGGGAAATACAGTTGAAAATCAATTCAAAAAAACAAACTTAATAACTTACTTCATCCGCAAGATCAGAATCAGGATCCATAAGCTCGGTAAAGAATGATTTTGGAATATGAAGTCTAGCTAATATGAATGGATTGGAATCATATTCACTGGCATCCATCTCCAACCACTCTTTAAATCTTTGCATCAATCCACTGTCTTGATTAACATAATGGAATGGACACCTTCTTCTATTCTTTCCTACATTCCAATCTTGCCCCCTTTGCTTTTTCTTATAAACTATATAAGGAGATCTCAACCAAATACTTTCCATACGAATCATTTTTCCTTTTTTTTATCTGGTTTTCCTTTTGCTTGCTCTTCCTGCTGTTCCGTCACAACTGACTGTTGTTGTTCAGCAGCAGGGGGAAAACTACAGCCATCGTGCCAGATGCTTGACCAATTCCATGCAGTTCACGACATTCTTCTGTCTCTTCACGAACAACAACAACAACAACAAAATTACCTTCTGAATCAGCCCATTGTGTACTACCAATTTAAAATGAACATAAATTGAAGTTGGGGATATCACTGGTGTCACACATAGGAGAACTAGAAATCTTCCTTCTCTTAGGCTTTGGAAGAAGTTCCGATGCATCAGATGAGATCTTCAAAAGCAAGGAAAATATAAACATAAATAAAACTGATAGAGAACACACATTAGGCAAAAAAATAGTTGTAATTGAATTGCAAAAAATACCTTCCTGGTCTAAGTGTTGCGACACAGATGATGTTTGCATTCCAACAGATCATGTATCTTCATCCAAAAAAATAAAAATAAATAATACTGACTAAATTTTATAAAATAAAACCAACACACTTCACACCTGTCTGTGAGTTAATAGGTGTGAATATATGTATTTCTCCATTTTGATATTGCTGCATAAGCTCACCAAATTCTTTTTGAGATGCCTCCAGTCTTTCTGAAAAATCATTCAAAAAGTAAAAAAGAAAATAAAATATGTAAAATTTCAAACAGTAAAAAATATACTTCAATCAAATATAATAAATTCATAATCTATAGAATACCTTAATGTTTGTCTTCCGCTGTGGTTTTCCCAGGCTGCATGCCTTTCTCAATATCAGCATTTCCAGCATCATTCAATTGTGAACCAATGTCGAGGACCATTGCAGTATTCTCTAGAAGGTTTTTCTCAACTCCACCTTCATTCAATTGAGTATCATCAGAGAGTTTTTGAGTTGAACCACAACTAGTTTCAACTTCCACTGCATATTCATAAAAGAGGGGGAATAGATCAACTAGTTTTTCTATATATAAAACATAGAAAAAATTTATACCTGTAGTGAAAATTTCACTACAGGATATTATAAAAAACAGTTAGAACTTCAACTTTAAGAAGGCTGAAGTTAGCCAGTCACAAACAAAAACTTCGACAGTTATAAAAAAAAACTTCAGCTCTAGAGCTGAAGTTTGACAGTTATAAAAAAAAACTTCAGCTCTAGAGCTGAAGTTTGACAGTTATACAAAAAAAACTTCAGCTCTAGAGCTGAAGTTCGACAGTTATAAAAAAAACTTCAGCTCTAGAGCTGAAGTTCCGACAGTTATAAAAAAAACTTCAGCTCTATAGCCGAAGTTTTTACAAAACATTCACCAAAAAACATGTTGTAGTTTTTGCAAAAAACACAAACACATGAAACAAAACTCCAGCTCCTATCTAAGGTATAATTGAAATATTATAAACTTCACACTTTGTACCTATAGTAACAATTTGTTGTATATCACCACCTACAAGTTCTTTGCAAATAGCTAGTGCTCCTGCATATCGATCGTCTTTCCCAAAACATTCATGAACAGGTGCTTGATCTCCATTGCCTTTTCCAATATCACATTCCAAAGCACAACTCAGTGCATGTTTTTCAGTGCCAATAACTTGATCATCTGCACCTTTCTTTCCACCTTTACTTTGTCTACGTACACCGAATTGTTCCTCTCCAACTTGTTGTTGAACATGTTCAACGCCTTCAACAACCGCTTCATTATATGTAGCATTATCATCTGCGACTTTACGCAATGCATCATGAGCAGTATGTTCTTCAGTCTCAACAACTTGATTATCTGCACCTTGCATGCTTTCAATATTCTCAGTTGATAAATGTGCTTCATCATTTACATCTCTGCTCAATCTATCAGCACTGCAACGTCGCTCTTCAAATTCTTCTTGAACATGTTCATTGCCTTCAAAAGCCGATGGATGTTCATAACAGTCGTTCATCCTGTCATATCCTCGATGCTTACTCAAATCATTTGATTTGTTGACAATCGTAAATAATTGTTCAAACTTCTCATCGAAATATTCCTAGAAACAAAATTACTAACAATGATTAATCTTAATAACATCAGCATAAATAAAAAGACTTCTCTATCAATAGCAGTTCACTCCTCCTTTTTAAACTTATCAAAAACTTCATTCACAATCGTGCTTCTTTCTTTTTTTGCATGCCTTTGAACCTCCGTCGTTAACCTCTAGAATAGATACACAACAAAAATTCACATATAAAAGAAAACTTCATCTCAAAAAACAGGTTGTACTTTTACAAAAACAGACCCAAAAAACATCAGATCAAATCTTACAGAGCATATTGTGTCAAGAAATTCATTGTCATCAAAGTCAAATGTAGACGAGGTAGAACGACTCTTGGTACGAGATGATTGGCCGATAAAAGGAGTTGGATTCATTTCTTTTGGTTGATTCCGACTACGTGGTGACTCACCAATGACATGAGTTTGATTCGGTTCTTTTGATCGACTCAGAGTAGGTGGTGATTTACTAATAACTGGAGTTCGATTCGATTCTTTTGATCGACTCAGAGTACGTGGTGATTCACCAATTGAAGGAACTGCATTAACTACATTTAAACGAATTCGGATGCACGGTAATTTCCTAATTAAAGGCATTGAATTAAATTCCTCTTATGTAGGAATTATATCCAATACCCTAAAGTCGTGATATCTCTGTTTAATACAAAAAAGTATATTATGAGGAGAAAAAAAACTAATACATCAGCATATTAACACAAAGACAAAAAATAAAAGTAACTTACTTCATGAGTTTTGAACATATAATAAAGTTTGAGAAATTTAGGCTCTCCCACGCATACATAACGTAATATCCTGGGGTATCAAGGTACTCATCCTCTCTTATATACTTCTCCCGAACATCTGGAAAGTGCTCATAGAACCAAGCACATAACAGATATGGAAATCCACCAAGTTTATACTCGGTTGTATGGAATTTGTTCTGCTTGTCCAGTGCATGTTTCAGGGAATAAATGAGCTTCTCATACGCCACATTACCCCAAGGATATTCAGCGCAAACCTTATCATCTTCAACAATAGATGCATACTCCTCTGCCACACATAACTCAGTATTTTTCCCAAACAGAATAGACTCTACAACAAGAATTTCCATAAGCTTAACTGCATGATCATCACTCTCGCATACGTGTACATGATTCACAACATTCTTTGGAATTTTATTGCGAGTCATAAAACTTCGAATATCCTTCAAAGTCACACCCTTGGACTTACCAAAATACTGCTTCAAAAGATTGCTCTCTCGATTAATTGGTCTTTCAATATTGTGTGTTGTGATTCACAAACCACACATTATGTGAAAGTCTTCAAGGGTGAAGGAAACATCATGCCCAAATATCTTGAAACTAATGGAGTCTCGATCATTCGTGAATATTCGAGAAAGACACAGACAATGCACCAACTTCATGCTGCATTGAAAATTTTCCATAGCCATAATATATCTAAATGTACCATTATTAAGCTTATCATGTTGAGTAGGATTCAAGAAAGTTGCAATTCATTTTTTCAAATCATGGTTCCCCTTCCAGTAACCCTTAGAGTTAAACCAATCTCCAAACTCATAATATCTTTGTCCTGGTTTTGTAGGTAGAGTAGAGGGGACATAAGGACCTTGGGGTAGTATAGGTAGTATTGGTGCTTTAGGGGCTTTGCCTTTTTTAGCTGCATTAGGATCTTTAGGTGCTTTAGGGGCTTTGCCTTTTTTAGCTGCATTAGGATCTTTAGGTGCTTTAGGATCCATCTGTTCAAAAAAAAGTAAAAGATATAAAAAATAACATCAGGACATTATAAAAAAGATCAGTTAAAACTTCAATACCTAGAAAGGCTGAAGTTCGATATGTATAAAACAAAAACTTCAGCTATAGAGCTGAAGTTCGACAGGTATAAAACAAAAACTTCAGCTCTAGAGATGGACTTCACCAGTAACAAACACAAAAACTTTAGCTCTAGAGATGGACTTTACCAGTAACAAACACAAAAACTTCAGCTCCTAAAGCTGGACTTCACCAGTTATAAAATACAAAAACTTCAGCTCCTAAAGCAGAACTTCACTAGTTACAAGCACAAAAACTTCAACTCCTAAAGCTGAACTTCACCAGTTACATGCACAAAACATTCAGCAAAAAAATATGCTATCATTTTTACAAAAAACAAAACACAAATTCAAATCCAAAAATAATGCCAAAACATGAAAGAAAAAAAACTTCAACTCATAACTAAGATATCATTGAACTATAGTATCATCTGTTTAACTCTCAAAATTTTTAAAAATTTGAACGTCTAATCACAGAAGAAATTATAGAATTTTTATTAACAACATAAACACTCGTTCAAAAAACCTAAAAATACAATCTTAAAAGTAAAACTAATGCACTTATCAAACTAAACCCTAAGAAAATATTTTATCATAAATACATGACTATCAAAACCAAAATTAGAAATTATATCGTAAAATAAAATTCAGAAAGTTAATGTAATATACCTGTGATTAAATCGTAATATGGGAACAACGACGACTAGCAGTTGAAACAACGACGAAAAACCGTTTGATTTCAGAGAAGAACTTTAAAAACGCAAATAATGGGAGAGAGATAGACAGAAAAAGTACAGGACTAGCGAATACTTGGAGCGAAAGAAGTCTTTTTAATAAGGAAGGGCAAAATGGTCTTTTCAAATGGCTTTTAACAAAAAAATGAATACGGATGCAAACAGAAAGACAAAGCAGCTACAGGTTAAAAGTTATATCCCTCCGGCCCAACCCAATGTATTGCTTGCTTGGGCCGTAAATCCAACGTCCACCGGTATGATTGGGGCCCAAACTCTCTTCGGTTTTTAAGAATTCCAAAGGAGAAAATGACTGTTAAGTCATACTGACATTTTGAGTTACGAAAATGTGAATACAATGAATAATACGATGGATAAACCGGCGGATTCCGGTGCGGCGATGCCAGTGTCGCAGCCACCATTCGCCACCCAATTGGTGTCGCAGCAGAAACAATCAGAACCGATCATCGCCAATCTTCGCAATATCTCCGACTCCATGTCCGCTTTCCAACATTGCTTCAGTGAGCTCAAGCGACACATTGATTCGATTCGAACCTCAATCGACTCTGTGCTCATACCCCCTCAGACAACTAAAACCACTCCTTTACCCGCTTCATCATCAGTTCCAGCAGCTGCACTCCTAGCCCCAGCCCTAGAGCCAGAAATAGAACTATCTCCGGTATCTAACTCCTCTGAAGAAGAAGAAGAAGAAGAAGAAGGAGAAGAAGAAGAAGAAGAAAACGAGGAAGAGGAAGAGGAAGAGGAGGAGGAGGAGGAGGAGAAGGAGAAAATGAAATCTCCTCGCTCAGAGATGAAATCGCCTCGTTCAGACCTGGAAAGTTTTTGCGAAACGATGAATAGTGATGGTCTGCGGAAGTATATGCTAGCACATCTCTCAGACATTCATGGTTTGTGTGCACAAGTCCCTAAGGCACTAAAACGTTTGCCCAAACCTGCGAGGCTTGTACTGGAATCTATTGGTAAGTTTTATATTCAAGGGAGCAAGGGGTATATTAATGAATTACCTTTGATCCGGGGAAGGATGGCTAAAGTATTGCTTTTGGAGTTGTTGATGGGAATGGGATTTGGGATTGATAAATGGGTGAAGGAAGAGGCAGAGCAAGCAACTTTAGCCTGGTTGAAGAGGTTGAATTCTGAAGGAGGTATACTACAGGCTCAAGAAATTGATGCCCGTGGTTTGCTGTTGCTTATTGGTTGTTTCGGGTTCCACATAGATTTACAAATGTGAATATCATAACTTTACTTCAGGTAAGTAACCTCAAGTTGATTTCTGTTGCCCTTAGGAATTCACATGTTCTCATGGCAAAGTTTCCGGAAATAATAGAGGAAATGGTGAAAAACAAGAGAGTCTTTGATGTTGTTCATATTGTCTATAGTGTTGGAATTCAGGACAAATTTAACCCTGAGAAAGTTTTGACATCATTTTTAAGAGAGTCTAAAGATTCATTTGACGAAATGAAACGATCACCAGGTTCACTTGATGCTAATATTAGAGTAAAAAGGAAGTATTTATCTGATTTGAATTCAGTCATCAAATGTTTTGGATTCTCACAAGATTGATCCTTCAAAACTTCTTCCTGGGTGGCAAATCAATATGAAAATAATGAGCTTGGAGAGAGAAATGGTTGAATTCGATAAGCATAAGCAGATAGCTGAACAGAAGATAGAACAACAAATTGCTGAATTGCATAAGAGAAAAATTGATGAAACTGAGTGGTTGAGCAACAAAGAAGCGAAACGCTCACATTTTCCAAATCCATGGCCGCCACAACATCAAAGAGTTGCTAATCATGTCAATAGCAACAACACCTTGATAGAAAGTGGTGGAACCGCTGGCCACAATTATGGTTATTCTATGTCCCCTTTGGAATTGCATGGACCTATTGCAAGCTCACTACGTGAAAATGTTATTAGCTCAGGTATGGACATGGGTGGACCTGGAGCAGGTATATTAGCAAGTGCTGATGGTATTCATGCAGGCATGGATGTTCTGCTAGGAGGCTCATATGCTGGAAGTCTTGGAGGGAGTCGAGTTGATAGTACACTCGACCAGTTAGAAAGTCATGCTGGTCAGTTATATGGATCGAATGGTGATGCAACTGTGTATGACAGACTGTGTTACGAGTAGCTTGAGCCAGTAGTACCTCGTGCTTGCAGAGGAGTACAAAGCAGTTAAGTTAGTTAAAAAGGGAGCTGAAGAGAAGTTTGAAGAACTATTAGTTTAGCCCACTTAGTTTTTAAATTATAACATATAGTTATTACACATTGGCCCTGTAATTTTCTTTGTCTTTTATACAAAAGGTCCAAGTGACCAAATAGGGAAAGCATGGGTGTTAGCTGAGGGAATTTCACCTCATCCACATTATATATATATATATATATATATATATTGTAATTCCTATTTTAGTGGAATCAATCAAAGAATATACTTCTTCTTCCTTATTTCCTTTTTGTTACATTTGTGTCGCAACCTTTTCTTTCCCTTTTTACTGTTCCATTGCCCATTTCGTATCAGTGGTATCAGAGCACTTTCTTGGCTCTGTGGATATGGCAAGCGAGATGACCGAGGTTATGGATGCATTACATAAGATCTCTACTGAGATGTCTGGTTTTACAGCTCAACAAAAGCAGAGTAGCAGATAGCAAGAAGAATCCTTGAATGAGCTGAGAGAGGTTCTCAATGAGGTCGTTCATGGAGGTAAAAAACCTGAGAGGGACAAGAAGACATTGTTGGGTGAAGGTGAGCTCTACTCCCCTAGTGACAGAACTTTTGATTTTGGCGACACCTAGCACTAGTAACTTAAACACCACAGCAATGGTTGTCCTTCCCACCCCTGTTAATGCTAATACTCAGAACCCTAGACCAGCTACTACCAACATTCCAGTTAGTGGTGTTCCTTCTTCTACACTCCCAATGGCACAACCAGTTAATACAGTTGTAGCTCAGGGTTAGTCACAACCCCATTCCCTCCGCTCAGTCATGATAAACACACCCCTCATGCAACACTCTCAATACCAACCTTATGTGCCTCCAAACCTGCCCCTCCCTACCCTAGAACTACTACACTTCACCCCAAAACTTTGCAAATCCATCTCTTAATGGAAGGGTTTACCAGCCTACAATGAGTTGGAACCAAAGCTCACCTATGGGAGTAATGCCTTCCCACCTTCCTTACCCTCAAGCCACATAGTGCCCTCCACCCTATCACACCCAAAATGAACATATATCCCCTTCCCTGTACCACCAGACCAACTATATACCAACCCCTCCTTAGTATCAGTACAATGCCAATACACAAAACAACCCCCAAACACCAAACAATCACACAGTACCTTTGCCCAATCTTCCTTATACTAAATACACTAAGGTTGAGTTCCCTAAGTTCAATGGGGACGACTTAAGAACATGGTTGTATAAGGTAGAACAATTTTTTTGCGGATGAAGATGTCACCATTCAGCAAAAGATGAAGTTAGTCTCACTACACTTTGAGTGTGATGCATTACAATGGCACTTAAGGTATATGAGGAGTAGAGCTCTTATGCCTTTACCTACTTGGGATGAATATTTGTAGGCTCTTTGTGACAACTTTGGAGCTGAGTATTCTGACCCCACGGTTGAGCTAATCAACATTAAGCATATAGGTTCTGTCAAGGACTATCAGGAGGCTTTTGTGAGTGTGATGACAAGGATCAACCTCTCTATAGAACATGCTATCAGTATTTTTCTGAATAGCTTAAAACCTTAGCTTAGCCATACTGTTAAGGTGGGCAACCCTACCAGTCTTCCTCAGGCCTGTTACTTGGCTAGACTGCAAGAGGCCAATTTTGCTGCCCAATCCAAGGCAATCAAGGGTACCTTTTCAGCTTCAACTGTATACAAGACACCTGCAGTCCAAAGAAATGGGGGCATGTTTAAAGGGAACCAACCCCCTATAAGAAACCAGTGGTTGCTAACTTTGACAACAACAGAAGAAGGAGGCTCATACCAACTGAGCTGGATGAGAAAAGAGCAAATGGAATTTACTTCTTTTGTGATGAAAAGTTCACACGAGGGCACAAGTGTAAGGCCAAAAAGGCAATTTTACTCCTTAGAAATTGAGGAGGAACAATTGAATGATATAGAAGAACCAGCACTAGAGGAAATCACTAAAGAGCTAGAGGTGGAAGAAGAGCCCATTGAGAACTGTGAGATTTCCCTGGAAGCTATGCATGGCTGTAGAGGATATAAGACCTTGAGAATTCAAGGCTTCACTGAACAAAAACCCATCAATGTCTTGATTAATAGTGGTTCCACTCACAATTTTATTAATGAACATACACCAAAAAGGCTTGGGTGCAAGGTTTATCAAATGAGTCCACAAGATGTCTCAGTGGCTGATGGGAGAGTGATACAATTAGTGAAGGGCAGTAAAGGTTTTTCTTGGCTAATGCAGGGTGTGGTGTTCGTAGATGACTTCTTGGTGCTCCCTATAGGTAGTTGTGATGTGGTCTTAGGAATACAATGACTAAGTAAGCTAGGGGATATTCAAGTCAATTTTCTAAAGCTATGGATGCAATTCATGTACTAGGGGAAGTCAGTCACTTTGCAAGGAATCCACTCTACCTTCAAGATTGTGAATGCTAAGGCCCTCAATAATATCACAGTCTACACTGCTCAATTATTTATGATTAAGGCCTGCCCGGAGGGAAGCAGTTAGGAGGAACCAGATTCACAACAGGAAGAAGCGCCCCTGAAATACAGATGGTATTGGAGGGATATAGGGAACTGTTTACTGAGCCTGCGCAACTTCCTCTCTCAAGAGGGGTGTTTGATCATCACATCCCTCTAGTAGAAGGTAGTCGACCAGTGAACTCTAGACCCTACAGGTACTCCCCTATTCAGAAAGATGTGATTGAAAAAATGACACATGAAATGCTAAATCAAGGTATAATTCAGTACAACTCCAGTTCTTATGCATCACTTGTGGTCCTAGTGAGCAAGAAAGATGGCTCCTCGAGGTTATGTGTGGACTACAACGCATTGAACAAACTGACTATCAAAGATAAGTTCCCCATACCTATCATTGAGGAACTATTGGATTAGTTAGGGGGTTCAAGAGTCTACTCTAAAATAGATTTAAGGGATGGATACCATCTGTCACACCACCTTTCGGCGCGCCCCCACCCCGAGGGATAAGAACGGGCGAAGGGAGTTTTTCCAATTAAAGTGATAATATTCGAAACGGGATTATTTCATTTATTTCTTTTCAGAGTCGCCACTTGAAATAAATTAAGGTGTCCCAAGTCACCGATTTATTTAAATCCTGAATCGAGGAATTTCGACTTTCCTAATGAAGTCTGCGAACCAGAAATTCTAAGTAAGGAATTCTGTTGACCCGAG
>MU735324.1:6669-21131 GCA_026770625.1 Nicotiana glauca
TCTCACAGACTGGTTTCTTGATCAGGTGATAAGAAGATGGATCTTGAAATTCTAGCTCTCTGCATGCATTATGTCAAAGCTAGTTCGACTGATATTGAGATCAAACGTTCCACTTTCTCTGGAAAGAACTGGAATCTTATTTTTGCACATTCAATCCATGCTTTGCAGAAAAATCTACAAGCCACTACAAACAAACAAAACGAACAAAAATTTTCTACCTGAGTTTGCACTAGAAAATTTTTGTGAGTTATTGAAAACACATGAAACTATCTTTGCTATTGCAGAATAAAGAAATAAAAAAACATTCATTTTTTAAATAATAGGGGATGGCGTACCCTGTGTTAACAATAAGGAAGGCAACCAGGGGATGTAGTACCATGTGTTGACGATAAGATAAGGCTCGTGGCACATTGAGATTCTACTAGGGGATGTCGTACCCTATGTAGGTAGAAAGTAATGCGACCAAGGGATGTAGTACCATATGTCGTCAATAAAATGAGACTCGTGGCACTCTGAGATGCTACTAGGGAATGGCGTACCCTATATTTGCAATAAGAAGTGCAACCAGGGGATGTAGTACCCTGTGTTGGCAATAAGATGAGGCTCGTGGCACTCTGAAATGCTACTAGGGGATGTCGTACCCTATGTAGAAAATAAAAAAGCAACCAGGGGATGTAGTACCCTATGTTGGCAATAAAATGAGGCTCGTGGCTCTCTGAAATGCTACTAGGGGATCTCGTACCCTATGTAGAAAATAAAAATACAACCAGGGGATGTAGTACCCTGTGTTGGCAATAAAATGAGGCTCGTGGCTCTCTGAAATGCTACTAGGGGATATCGTACCCTATGTAGAAAAATAAAAATACAACCAAGGGATGTAGTACCCTGTGTAACAAAATGAGGCTCGTGGCTCTCTAAAATGCTACTAGGGGATGTCGTACCCTATGTAAAAAATAAAAATGCAATCAGGGGATGTAGTACCCTGTGTTGGCAATAAAATGAGGCTCGTGGCACTCTGAAACACTGCTAGGAGATGTCGTACCCTATGCAGAAAATAAAAATGCAATCAGGGGATGTAGTACCCTGTCTTGACAATAAAATGAGGCTCGTGGCTCTCTGAAATGCTACTAGGGGATGTCGTACCCTATGTAAAAAATAAAAATGCAACCAGGGGATGTAGTACCATGTGTTGGCAATAAAATGAGGCTCGTGGCACTATGAAACGCTGCTAGGGGATGTCGTACCCTATGCAGAAAATAAAAATGCAACCAGGGGATGCAGTACCCTGTGTTGGCAATAAAATGAGGCTCGTGGCTCTCTAAAATGCTACTAGGGGATATCGTACCCTATGTAGAAAATAAAAATACAACCAGGGGATGTAGTACCCTGCGTTGGTAATAAAATAAGGCTCGGGGATGTTGTACCCTGTATTGAAGATAGGGTATTGATTACATATAATGAAACTAAAAATGCCATGTTTACATGTATTTTGGAAAAAATCAAAGATTTGAGAACTTCACTTGATGGTGTTCGTGTTTTCACAAACTATTTCTTAAAAGTGTTTTGTTCCTATTTTGAACAAAGAAAGATTTCTTAGTTTTTAAAATGGAGGTCGGTTTGTGGCCTTGATTATTTCAATCTCTTGATCTCGGCTCATCTTCTTTAATGATTTTACTGCAACTGATAATTTCCTTAATACCAACAACAATTTGTTACTCTGGAGAACCTTTGGTTTTTTCAAACGTTGCCATGACGATACTTAACCTTTTTCAACTTTATGTTGCCTTTGTGAGCATTTTGCTTTTGACTTCTTTTAAAGTTTTCCATTTCAAAGCATTAGTCAATCTTGGCCAGTCATGGCTGATTTGATGCCCTTGTCGAGGTTGGGCACCTTTTGAATATATCAGCTCGCTTCAAACAAGAACCCTGTAAATCGCTCTTGCCATCTTTCCTTGCCTTATTTTTGGAAAAAAGTTACACCGAAAGGGATTGAAAGAAAAAAAAATGGAATAGAGAATGAGGTTAAAACAAGAGGCATCCTTTCGGGGAACAGAAATACGGACTTATCTAGGAGTACATGCAGACTTCAATGAATATGACATGCCTTTTGGACTGGATGCCTGATCTATATAAACCGTATGATTCTCATAAACTCATCACAATTTTTGACTTGAAAGCGGGAAACCTTGATCATGATTGTGTTGATGCTATGGCTGCGTGGATCCTCTTTTCGATCAACAGTACCCTTTGCGGGTTTTCACTAGCTAATCTCTCTTATTTCTCTTCTCGCCATCGTCTTATAGTGCCCTTTGCGAGTTTTTACTAACAAGACTCTCTCATTTCAATTTTTCTACTTACCATCGCCTTACGGTGCCCGAGGGTTTTCACCAATAAGACTCTCTTGTTTTATTTCTCTTATTTTGATTGTATCAGATCCAAACGATTGTATCCTCTAATTCTATAAACATTCTCGCCGATTGATCGGAAGGACTTGAAAGGATTTAGCTAAAAAGAATTTGGATTGAATTACAACTTTGGAATCTTTCAGGCAACACCATTGCCGAAACATTATAATATCCACCCTCGTTTCACTTTTTGGGGAATTTGGATTTTTATTTTAGTGTGACTGAACCTCAGAGAGAGGTTGCCGACGTATCCTTTCGAAATCAAGTCGAACATAGTTTAGGAAACTCTTGTTTTGATTTTCTCTTTTTTCATTTTTGTTTTCTGTTGCTCTTTTTTTCTTTTTTTTTTGGTGTTTTTTTCTTTGTCATTTAATAATAACTTCCAGGTTCCAAAGAGGGTAATCAAAGATAGGGAACCGGCTCAAAGGGTTTGCAAAAGGATTAATTGCAATGACCTGACCGGTCGTTTTGAGCGCTAGCACACCATTCAGCGGTCTGAGGCCATGAGCAGCTTCATTTAAGGTATTGTGACTTGTTCGCATGGTCGAAATTTAAATTCAGGAAGATCGGAGTTAAATTAAAATGAAAATTCTCATTTGAGAAGCTTAAAGTTGAAAGAATGAACTAGGATTGGAATTTTGAGTAAACGACCTCGGAATCAGGATCTGAAGGTTCCAGCAGGTTCATATGATGATTTCGGAGCGTATGCCGGATTGAGTATTGGATAACCCGGGAGCATTTTGGTGCCTATTGTGGAAGTTAGCATTTTAGAAGGAATTACTTAAGTTTGGCTTGGAGTGCATTTCAGCGTTATCGATGTCCGTTTGGGATTACGAGACTGGGAGTAGCTCCGTATGGTAATTCTGGAGTCGGGAGCGTGATCGGAAGTGAATTCGGAGGTTCGTAGGTCCTTTTGGAGCAATTTGGCTAAAGTTAGAATTTGAAGGTTTTTGAGAAGTTTGACCGGAGGTTGACTTTTGATATCGGGGTCGGAATCCGATTCTAAAAGTTGGAGTAGGTCCGTAATGTCGAATATGACTTGTGTGCAAAATTTGAGGTCAATCGAATATGATTTGACAGGTTTAAACATCGAAAGTAAAAGTTGGAAAGTTCAAAGTTCATAAAGCTTGGATTGGAGGTCGATTCATGGTTTTAGCATTGGTTGATGTGATTTGAGGCTTCGAGCAAGTTCGTAAGGTGTTACGGGATTGGTTGGTATGATTGGTTGGGGTCCCGGGGGCCTCGAGTAGATTCCGGGTGGTTAACGGATCGAAAAATGGATTTTTGGGAATGCTGGTGTTGCTGGTTGCTGGTATTTCCGCTTCTGCAGAAATGGGACAGCAGAAGCGAGGAAGTAATCGCAGAAGCGGTTGGGGGTGAGGTGAGCTATTACCGCAGAAGCGGTCAGGAAACCGCAGAAGCGGTTTCGCTTAAGTGGAAATTAGACCGCAGGAGCGATCCGGCCCAGTTTGGCCAGAATCGCAGAAGCGATCGAAAACCGCAAAAGTAGTTTCCGCAGAAGAGGTAATGGTACCGCAGAAGCGGAAATGTTTGGAGGCAGATGCATTGTTTTAAAAGTCGTATTTTGGCCATTTCTCTCTCATTTCTCATGGCTTTGGCGATTTTTGGAGGATTCAAGAGAGGTTCTTCATCAACAATGTTAAAGTAAGTTATTTCTACCTATTATGAGTTAAATACATTAATTATGTATGAATTTTAGTATGAAAATGGGTAGAAAATTGAGGGTTAGAGAAGACCTAGAAAATTAGTGTTCTTAGATTTTGACCATGATTTTGAGAATGGAATTAAGAGAAAATTATATATTTGAGTTCCTAAGGTCATGGGTAACCTTTATCTTCGAAAATTTTGGATTCTGGGCACGTGGTCCCGAGGGCATTTTGGTCATTTCACTAAGCTTGGGAATTTGTATAATTTGAATTGTTAACAAGTATTTGAGCATGTTCTCATTAGTCTGTTGTTAATTGGCAAGTTTGGGTGCATGGTGCATCGGTTCAAGCCTTCGGATGAATGTAGAATGCCGGTTATGAGCCTTCAAAGTGAGGTGAGTCTCCTTTCTAATCGTGTGAGGGGGAATATACCCCATAGGTGAAGTAATTGATTATGTGCTCCTATTTATGGGGGCTACGTACGCACGAGGTGACGAGAGTCCGTGCGTAGCTATTATTATGCTATTGTCCGGGTAGTTAGGACCCAAAAGCATATTGTACGTGGATTATTGTGAACCCATTGGTAGCTTGAATTGGTTGACTTACATCGAATTAGTAAGTAAATTTCTAAAAGGATTAAACTTCATTTCTTAAATTGTTAAAGGAGAATTGGTTTTATTTGAATAAATATTCCTCAATAAGTTCTTATTTGACTGATTGAGCACGTATTCTTATGTGTACCTACGTCGCATGCATGATTTGCGAGCAGGGTATGTGTTTATTTATAGAACGGGCTGAACGCCTTGGAAGATTAAATAGATGCATCTATGATACGGGCCGCTCGACCCTCGACAGTGCACAATTTACACTTTTGTTGGAACGAGCCGTCAACCTCGGCATGATTTGTACATGTTTGTGTTGTTGTCTTGAACTTATTAAAGTTGCTACTGTCTCACCCTGGCTCGAGATTAATTTGTTAATAATAAAGAGGAATTTTTGTAAATTTCCTATGAAAGAATTATATGTTTACTTATTTCCTCTATTTGGATTGAAAATCATGTTTATAAAATAAATCCACAGTTTAATATATATATCAAGGATGAACAATTATTGGACCATTAGATAATGTCAAAGTTGGCCATCTCATCTCTATTCCTTCGGGATTAGGCGGGATACTCACTGAGTACACGTTAATTACGTACTCATACTATACTTCTGTGCATTTTTGTTGCACAGGTATGTATACCTCTAGCAGCCTACTGGGCATGGTAGCATAGATGACTCTGGGACTAGGCGAGCTGCATTGTTCGAGACGACCCGCAGCTAGTGTAATTCCTTCCACTGCTTTCTTACTATTTATTCCCTGTACACTATATTTCAGACATATGATGTATTTTATTTTTCCATATCAATAGTTGCTCATGCACTTGTGACATTGGGTTTCTGGGATGGTTCGAAGTATTGTATTAACTGTTCAACATTTAAATTTGATTTGAAACTATATCCTTTAAAATTTCTTAATAATGAAGGAAAAATCCTGGATTTCAAAAGTGTTAAAATGATATTTAATTAAGTATTTGAGTTGGCGGGCTTGACGGCGGTGTCCGGCGCCACCACGACCTTAGTGGATTTTGGGTCGTGACAATATGGTATCAGAGCACTAGGTTCCTGTCGGTCTCACGAGTCATGAGCAAGTCTAGTAGTGTCTCGCGGATCGATACAGAGACGTCTGTACTTATCCTCGGGAGGCTACAGGGTTGTTAGGAGTACTTCCCTTCTTGATTTCCTTTTCGTGCGGTTCGATTCCTTTGAGGCTTATGCCTTTGATTTCTTCCTATTCAATCTGACGCGAGCGCTTGTTATAAATTGAAAATTAAAGGATTGTAATGGCACTATAAATGTGGTGCAGGATGATTTTACCGATATGGTTGGTTGGACTATGGTAGTCGCACTTTGGACGGGTATTCTATTGTTTCAGCTCAGTAACAGAACTTCTAAGAGCCTTGAAGCTAGGCACAGGTTGCCATGATGCTTATGAGCGATTATTCCGCAGTGTTGTTGTAATGGTAGGGTGTTGCCCACGTGTCGGGGCAGTGAATAAATTGAAAGGAGGTTTACTCAGCGTGTAATCAAGGGATTCAGTATTTTATTCCCGGCAGGGGAAAGTCAATCGAACTAAGGATGGTCAGTGTGGGCTGGTGAAAGTAATGAGGCTTGGTATTACCAAGCGTGGTTGAGCTTTCTTTTATGAAGGGGTGTCGTGGTCCTGATTGAACGTACTAAGTTGTTGTGTTATAATCTGTTACAATTCGCCTTTATGGCAGGGTATTGTGAAATAATATTGGAGGTACAACTGTCAGATATCGCATGACGCGGTGGTTTAAGATCGAATCAGAGTTTCTAATATTGACGGCTCGATAAATATGACCTTTGGAAAGGTTTAAAGTTAGCAGCAATGGTGGATTTAAGTGCCACGAAGATATATTTTATTTGAGGCAACAATTGAGCAGCAGAGTAGTAGCATGTGGGAAGTGCCAGGAGATGTTTAAAATTTCTGGAAGGCCAAGTATGAGAAGCAAGGTCGAGTGACCAATTAAGGAGATGAGTTCCGCCAAAGTGGGAGAGTGGTGAGGATTGCATATGGGCTTATTAGTAGGATGACTATGCGCCTTAAAGAGAGTTTGGATCGAATTGGGGATTTTACTGATTGGTGATTGAAGCCTGCAGGTTTGATGTGAAGTATGGGCTATTAGGAGGAAGAAGATTGATATGGCGTCAAGGAGCTGCTTGAATGGAGGAGGGTGCAGCATAACCCTAAATTTGGAAGGATGTTGCCGCGCATTTAATTGGTGTCCGCAAGGAGCGAATGGATTTTTGCAGTTGGAAGGTGAGCTCGGACTCAGGATGGGCTATTGGTGTCATCGTGAATGTATCCCGCGCAACGGTGTGGGAAGATGTCGGGAGGTGAATCCCCTAGGTGGGCTATTCCCCGTGAGCATATTAGCAGTCGCGTGGTTGGCGAAGCTTATGCAAAGAATTATATTGGTTGTTCAACAAAGAGATCGGTCGTGCGAATGTGGATGATGACTCAGAATATGGAAGATGGGGATTCACAGGGAGATTCCGAGGAATTTTGATAACTTATGGCGCAAGGTTATGTCAATAAAAGATTAAGAATCCTGGTGAACTCTAGAGTTTTGTAATAATAGCTTCAAGCTAAGTGGGAGAGTCCCACAACCTATGTTTGGGCTGTATGATTAACTACTTGCATGATTTCTGGTTATTAACATATTGATGGATTAATTCAGCTACAAGGAAAGACCATAAGTAGTAAATTGAGTGGAGGAATTATTAAGGATGTGCTATGGTTAGCCTTATGGGCTCATGTTCGGACTTGGAAAAAGGTTCAGGATTTATGCCTTGTATGGATACAGGTTTCAGAGAAAGCAATTTCGTCGGGTGCTTCGCCGAGAGAGTATTCGTGTGTTATAAGATTTACGGAGTGAATTATATTTGGGACCAAGTCAGAGCGGGTGGCTCTCAGTAACGGTCCTAGTGAATTCAAGAGGTAAAGTGTGGTGCCTAATGATGTCGAGCTTGTAGGTACAATTAAGAATCAAGCTTTGTAGCAGCTTATGAGAAGGTTCCCAGGATTTTCTAGTGTATTTTGATTTGTGGCGTAGCATTTGAGTGATACAAAATAGTTCGTGGGAATGGAGGCAGCCTGGCCTCGTGATTCAAGGTCACTCGGGGCGAGTGTAGATGGAGTATGTTATGTGTTGAATGGAGTTAGTCTTATTTTTAAGGCAAGCAAGGAGGAATTGGAAGAAGGTAAATTGATTAGCCATGGTTGAATTGGCATATTGGGGTCAGTGATCATTTCGATCCGCGAGATCAAGTTATGTGTATGATTTGTGGAGGTACGTGTAAGTCCTTTCGGCTACCGTGATTGATGATTTATTAGGGGCATTAGTCTGTTATGGCTTGTTAAGTGGAAGCGAATTCCTGAAGGGCTATGGTGGCTTGGACCACTACTTGCAGATTTGTATATTCTACGGTTATGGGAAATTACCTGTGTATTGCTATGATTCTCCTGATGTGAGTTAAGTGCAAAGTTCATATATGATGAATTGTTAAAATGTTAATGATTTTGGAGTTATGATGAAAAATAGTGTTCTATCGTATGTTGGCACATTGGGTGCGATGAGAGGTATGGAAATGTGAAGTGAGGATCAAGGTTGCAGTTTGGTGTTGACAAGGATGTCACGGGCTCGGATGAGCAAGGAAGGGGTTGAATGATTAGAGTAAATTGGTATTTTCCTCAGCGTCACTTGAGATCGATGTGTTGTGGAAGAGGTTTTGCATCCTGGTTAAGGATTTTGGATCGCTTTTCAGCGTTAGTGCGTCCTATGGTTTAGATGTGCGGACCCGTTATTTATTTCGAAAGATTGTGGGAACGTGTTCCACGGGAAGATTGTACCAGTGTGGCATGTAGCCACTTGTTTGACTAAAGATTTAAATCAAGTTTGAGGAATTTGGGTAATATCATTGCTTTGAGAATTTATGCCTGGAGGGCACCTTGTTTATTGGGTTATGAATCGAGGAGGTTTGCTCTGGTTGTGACGGTTGTTCTTTTGTGTTTTGAGAATAAGGAAATTAGTATGGACCTTTGAAAGGTTATTGGCTTAATTTGATGTGATCGGGATCGACTTGAGGTCGGTGGATGGGTTTAAATATGAATATGGGCTCTATGACAGGCCAGTTGTATTCATTTCAGTAATGCGCTCCTTATGGAGTAGTCAAGGTGTCATCTCGTTGTTAGATATTTCCTGAAGTGATACATTATGTCCTGTGAGTTGTGAGACGGCCTGAGGAATTGTATATGTGTTGAGGACCCACGTGGGAATGACGTATTATGAGCAAGATGGCTCTTGAGATTCAGACTGTATATCGCACCTCAGTTGTGCTCGAGTTTTGTAGCTTATCGCTCTATATGTCTCCTCAGGGATAGCATTACGCACTTAGTGTGCTTGTGACCTAGATTCGGTATTTTATCGCAATGAGCAAAGTAGCTCGATGTGTATCTTCTTATGTGAGTTCCACGTGTGGATCGGGTGGCATGCCACCATGGTTATATTGTGAGGATCGGGTGGCACGCCGTCATGGTTATATTGTAAGGATCGGGTGGCACGCCTCCATAGTTATATTGTGAGGATCGGATGGCACGCCGCCATGGTTATGCTGTGTGGATTGGGTTGCACGCCGCAACAGTGTGATGTTGAGTGTAATTTTCTATATGCTAATTTTGAATGTCCTGCTTCCTATTTTCTAAGGAAAGTCCATAGTAGTGCGGGAGTTAGGTAATTCCCTCTAGAGTTCAATTTCCTGTTGTGTTGTGTTCGGATTGGTGGCCTATTGGCATATTGTGGCGTCATATGAGACTTGTGATTGCATTCGGAGTGGCTTATTGCCGAGCAGTTCGTACTGGATAAGATGAGATTATGGGATTTAGGATCAGTGCAATCTGATTATATGAAGTATATTAAGGAGCGAAGATCATTATTTGGTTCAGAATGTGGTAATGTTTCTTGTTAGAAATATAGACTCGATGGTTGGTTGACTCGGCAGTTGATTATGAATTTCGGCGACTCATCCATCGTGGCGGCATTGTAATAATTAGAGTAAGACCTATGTACGTCATGAGGTGCAATGGGAGCATCGAATTCGTGGAATTTCGATTAATTCAAACAGAAATGTTATTGTGGTCCTATGAGTAAAGTGATGCAAAGTGTGAATTCAGCAGAGTTATGCAGCCATGTTTGAGTATAGCGTGTAGTGATTGATACGGTAATCATATGTTGGGAAACTGGCCTGGCATAGAATTTCGGATGTTGGAATTGGGCTCTAAGGCTTATTTGCTTGAATAAAAGGGAATATCTTCAGAATTTATCGAGCCAACGTGCTCAGCTAAGTTGTGGTAGCACGGGGAGGTGCATGAGAAGTTAAACAGCAAGTTCAGACTACTTAAGTATAGTTCTCAGCACGTTCGAGGATGAACGTATGTTTAAATGGGAGAGAATGTAACGACCTGACCGGTCTTTTTGAGCCCTAGCGCATCGTTCAGCAGTCTGAGGCCATGAGCAGCTTCATTTCAGGTATTGTGACTTGTTCGCATGGTCGGAATTTAAATTCAGGAAGATCGAAGTTAAATTTAAATGAAAATTCTCATTTGAGAAGGTTAAAGTTGAAAGAATGAACTAGGATTGGAATTTTGAATAAACAACCTCGGAATCAGGATCTGAAGGTTCCAGCAGGTTTGTATGATGATTTCGGACTTGGGCGTATGCTCGGATTGGGTTTTGGATAAACCAGGAGCGTTTTGGCGCATATTGTGGAAGTTAGAATTTTAGAAGGAATTTCTTAAGTTTGGCTTGGAGTGCATTCAGCGTTATCGATGTCCGTTTGGGATTCCGAGACTGGGAGTAGCTCCGTATAGTGAATTCAGAGGTCCGTAGGTCCTTTTGGAGCAATTTGGCTAAAGTTAGAATTTGAAGGTTTTTGAGAAATTTGACCGGAGGTTGACTTTTTGATATCGGTGTCGGAATCTGATTTCGAAAGTTGGAGTAGGTCCGTAATGTAGAATATGACTTCTGTGAAAAATTTGAGGTCAATCGGACATGATTTGACAGGTTTAAACATCGGAAGTAGAAGTTGGAAAGTTCAAAGTTCATAAAGCTTGGATTGGAGGTCGATTCATGGTTTTACCATTGGTTGATGTGATTTGAGGAGCAAGTCATAAGGTGGTATGGGATTGGTTGGTATGATTGGTTGGGGTTCCGGGGGCCTCGGGTTGATTCCGGGTGGTTAACGGATCGAAAAATAGAGTTTTGGGAAGGCTGGTGTTGCTGGTTGCTGGTTGCTGGTATTTCTGCTTCTGCGGAAATGGGACCGCAGAAGCGAAGAAGTAACCGCAGAAGCGGTTGGGGGTGAGGTGAGATTTTACCGCAGAAGCGGTCAGGAAACTGCAGGAGCGGTTCTGCTTAAGCGGAAAGTAGACCGCAAGAGCGGTCCAGTCCAATTTGGCCAGAACCGCAGAAGCAGCCCAAAACCGCAAAAGCAGTTTCCACAGAAGCGGTAATGGTACCGCAGATGCGGAAATGTCTGGAGGCAGATGCATCGTTTTAAAAGTCGGATTTTGGCCATTTCTCTCTCATTTCTCATGGCTTTGGCGATAATGTATGAATTTTAGTATGAAAATGGGTAGAAAATTGAGGGTTAGAGGAAGACCTAGAAAATTAGTATTCTTGGATTTTGACCATAATTTTGAGTATGGAATTAAGAGAAAATTATATATTTGAGTTCCTAAGGTCATGGGTAACCTTTATCTTCGAAAAATTTTGGATTCCGGGCACGTGGGCCCGAGGGCATTTTGGTCATTTCACTAAGCGGAGTTGGGAATTTGTATAATTTGAATTGTTAACAAGTATTTGAGCATGTTCTCATTAGTCTGTCGTTAATTGGCTAGTTTGGGTGTATGGTGCATCGGTTCAAGCCTTCGGATGAATGTAGAATGCCGGTTATGAGCCTTCGGATCGAGGTGAGTTTCCTTTCTAATTCTGTGAGGGGGAATTTACCCCATAGGTGAAGTAATTGATTATGTGCTCCTATTTGTGGGGGCTACGTATGCACGAGGTAACGAGAGTCCATGCGTAGCTATTATTATGCTATTGTCCGGGTAGTTAGGACCCAAAAGCATGATGTACGTAGATTAATTGTGAACCCATTGGTAGCTTGAATTGCTTAACTTACATCGAATTAGTGAGTAAATTTCTAAAAGGATTAAACTTTATTTCTTAAATTGCTAAAGGAGAATTGGTTTTATTTGAATAAATATTCCCCGATAAGTTCTTATTTGACTGAATGAGCATGTATTCTTATGTGTACCTACGTCGCATGCATGATTCGCGAGCAGGGTATGTGTTTATTTATGGAACGGGCCGAACACCTCGGCAGATTAAATAGATGCATCTATGGTATGGGCCGCTCGACCCTCGATAGTGCACAATTTACATTTCTGTTGGAGCAGGCCATCGACCTCGGCATGATTTGCGCATGTTTATGTTGTTGTCTTGAACTTATTAAAGTTGCTACTGTCTCACCCTGGCTCGAGATTAATTTGTTAATAATAAAGAGGAATTTTTGGAAATTTCCTATGAAAGAATTAATGTTTACTTGTTTCCTCTATTTGGATTGAAAATCATGTTTATAAAATAAATCCACGGTTTTATATATATATATATATATATATATATATCAAGGATGAACTATTATTGGACCATTAGAGAATGTCAAAGTTGGTCATCTCGTCTATACTCCTTCGGGATTAGGCGGGATACTCACTGAGTACACGTTGATTACGTACTCATACTACACTTCTGTGCATTTTTGTTGTACAGGTATGTATACCTCTAGCAGCCTACTGGGCATGGTAGCATGGATGACTCTGGGAATAGGCGAGCTGCATTGTTCGAGACGACCCATAGCTAGTGTAATTCCTTCCAGTGCTTTCTTACTATTTATTCCCTGTCCACTGTATTACGGACATATGATGTATTTTATTTTTCCATATCGATAGTTGCTCATGCACTTGTGTCACCGGGTTTCTGGGATGGTTCGAAGTATTGTATTAACTGTTCAACATTTAAATTTGATTTGAAACTATATCCTTTAAAATTTCTTAATAATGAAGGAAAAATCCTAGATTTCAAAAGTGTTAAAATGAGATTTAATTAAGTATTTGAGTTGGCTGGCCTGACAATGGTGTCCGGCGCCGCCACGACCCTTAGTGGATTTTGGATCTTGACATTAATGGTGTTTGGGTAACAAGAAAGAAAACCTTCGTCATCCCAATTAGAGAATGTTAACACCGAGTAGTCAGTCAAACATCGTACCTTCTGACTGCATCTGATTTGACTGTTGTCTTGGGGACATTTCCTTTTATGTCTCCCTAATACAACGGACCTATGCAATACTCTTGTTACAATGTATGGACATTTACAATTTGGAGCAAAACTTTCCTTAGCTTCTTTATGGTGCGGGAAAATATGTCTCAGACGAGTTTTCCCACTTCAAATTTCTTGGGATGTACTTTTTGTTGTAAGCACGGGCCATTCTTTGTTGTACAACTTCCTGTCACGATCCAAAATCTAACCATGGTCATGATGGCGCCTATTGTGTTACAAGTCAAGCCTATTTCCCAAAATATTACTACTAATTAATTTTAAGGATTTAATAAAACAAGACCAACATTCAAACTTCTTATAACTAAATCAACTCTAAATATAATTAATATAAAAATACAGAAGCTAGTCCCAAACATCGGGGTGTCACTAAGTCATGAGCGTCTAAAACTATAAACTGAGATATATCAATTGTCTAACTGTCCAAAGAAGAAATATAAAAGAACTAACAAGGTCGTGCGGATACTAGCAGCTACCTTGCAATCTCCATAGATAGCCGACAAAAACTCAATGATCGTCGCGCTCTAACTCACATGTATCTGCATATAAAGTGCAGGGTGTAGTATGAGTACAACCACCTCAGTAGTAACAAAAATAACTAAGGAACTGAGTAGTAGTGACGAGCTGAGCAAAACAGTTCAATTATTTATTTTTCACAATTTTAAAAATAACATGAATAAATAGGTAAATTTCATAACTCAGTAAATGCCACAAAGAAATTTAACAAATAAATGCAGCAATAGCAAAAGTAAATGCAACCTCAGAACAATGTCACTCCATCACTCAGCACCCGCACTCAACACTCAACACTCAATACACTCAACACTCTGCGCTCACTGGGGGTGTGTACAGACTCCGGAGGGGCTCCCAAAGCCAAGCCCAAGCGCTAAGCACAGACAACTCATGTGTCATCATATGAATACCTGGATCCGCACGGCCAACTCACGTGCTACGCGGAAAACTCACGCGCTATGGTATCAATATCCTCACAACCAGTGTCACGACCCAAAATCCACTAAGGGTCGTGGTGGCGCTGGACACTGCTGTCAGGCCAGCCAACTAACTCATTAATTAATTCCTCTTTTAATACTTTTAAAAATCTTAGGTTTTTCCTTCCAATTTTTATAAATAAAAGTTCACTACTATAATTCAAATTTAAATAATAATAAATAGAACAAATCCATTATAAACCCTCCCAGAAACCCGGTGTCACAAGTACATGAGCGACAACTGATAAGAGAATACAACATAACATCCGTCCGGAATACAATGGACAGGAAAGAAATACAGTTACTAGAAGGGACTTTAAAAGCTGCGGGCCGCCTTGAATACTGCAACTCACCTAGTCCCCGAATCGTCCGTGCTGCTGC
>MU735324.1:22902-38380 GCA_026770625.1 Nicotiana glauca
ATCCCAAAATACATTACGGACCTGCTCGAGGCCTCGCATCATATCAAACAACACCAAAATCACGAATTACACCTCAATTCAAGCTTTATGAACTTTGAAGTTTCCAACTTCTATTTTCGATGTCGAAACCTATCAAATCACGTCCGATTGACTTCAAATTTTGCACACAAGTCATAATTGACATTACGGACCTACTCCAACTTCCGAAATTTGATTCCGACCCGATATCAAAAAGTCAACCCCCCGATCAAACTCTCCAAAAACCTTCAACTTTCTATCTTTAGCCAAATGGCTTCAAAATGGTATACGAACCTCCGATTCACTTCCGATCGCGCCCCCAACTCCAGAATCACTATACGAAGCTATTCACAGTCTCGGAATTCCAAACGGACGTTGATAACACTGATATGCACTTCAAACCAAACTTATGAAATTTCTCCTAAAATACTAACTTCCACAATAGGCGTCAAAACGCTCCAGGGTTATCCAAAACCCACTCCGGGCATATGCCCAAGTCCAAAATCATCATACGAACCTGCTGGAACCTTCAGATCCTGATTCCGAGGTCGTTTACTCAAAATTCCAATCCTAGTTCATTCTTTTAACTTTAAGCTTCCAAAATGGGACTTCTCTTCCCAATTCAACTCTGGACTTCTCGAAATTCAATTCCGACCACGCGTACAAGTCATAATGCCTGAAATGAAGTTGTTCATGGCCTCCGACTGCTGAACGGAGCGCTAGTACTCAAAACGGCCAGTCGAGTCGTTACAACCAGGCCCTAGGCCTTACTCAATCATGTACCTCACTAGCCTCACCATCATTAACAAATAAGGGGACACATCCCACATCAAGTATCATAGCATATTAGCAAATATACCTCAACCGCGTAAAATCCTACTTCGGGATGCCCTCGTCTCTGGACTCAATCTCCAAAAGCTCCCAATCTATCCATAATCAGAATACTACTATCAACATAGTCTAAAGAATCGAATTCCACAATAAAAACTACAAAAATAGGCCAAAACCCGACCCCCGGGCCCATGTCTTAGAACTAGTCAATAATGAAAAAATCAAAACCCTCGTCCTCTCCCGAGTCTAACCATATAAAATTTGTCAAAATTGGACTCCGTTTGGTCCCTCTAATCCCTACCTAAATCTCTCCAGAACTCAAACCCTAACTCCCTCAATTTCACTTTGAAATTATCAATCAAATTCCAAAAATGAAGATGGATTCATGAAATATAATCAAAACCGAGTATAGAACACTTATCCCAATCCATATGATGAAAATAGCCTCCAAAATTGCCCAAATCCGAGCTCCCCAACTCAAAATATGACCGAAAGAACATTTTATATATTTTTTTACCAGTTATTCTGCCTCGTTTCTTGTGCCAAATGATCCCGAAACTCGTATTTTATGACTCCAATGGATTCCTTGTGATTAACTTAGGCTTTTGAATCACTCAATTTGACCTTATAATGAATGAGATATGTAGGTTTTAATATTCGCAAATAGTGCAGATTTTTAAATACGCTGCTAGTGGCAATTTCGTAATTAATCTGAAAAATCTAACAATCTAATTCTTAGTAAAATGACCATAAAATCTTCATACGATGTCCAAGTTCGATGATTAGTTTTTGCTACAGGTCCGTAATTACAATATGGATATAATGCTTCAATAAAAAATGAAATTGGAGCTCATTTGTTCAATATGATATCATTTATACTTGAAGAAACGATGTCGAAACATAAGAAAAACGAGCGCAACACTACCCGAATCTATTAAAAACTCACCCGAGCCCCTTGGCACCTCAACCAATAATTTCAACAAGTCATAAATCACTAACCAAAGCTAGTCGAACCTTCTGAACACACAAAACAACATCAAAACACCAAATCAACCTCGAATTCAAGCCTAAGAACTTCTAAACTTCCAACCTTCACCAGTTCAAGCCTAATTCTACCACAGACTTCCAAATTACATTCTAGACTCACTCCTAAGTATAAAATCACCCAACAAAGCTAATCAAATCATAAAAATCCAAATCCGACTTCGTTTACTCATAAGTCAACTTCCAGTTGACTTTTCTAACGTAGCTTTCTAACTAAGAGAACAAGTGATCATTTCACTCCAAAACTACTCCGAACCCAAACCTACCAACTTGATATAACTCAACACAGCTGAACAACACTTAAAGCAGCAGAAATTGCAAAAATGGGGCTATAAATCTCAGAACGACTGACTGGGTCTTTACATCCTCCCCCTCTTAAAAAATGTTCGTCCTCGAACGAGTATAAAAAAAATACATGGAGTCTCAAATAGGTGAATTCTTCAGCAATACCTTCTCATCACATTCAAATCATAAATCTCGCTAATAGGGACACCAACGGACATATAAGCATGTGCTCACACAATCAAAATATTCGTACTCCAGCTCCAAACAAAACCCGACCTCAAGTCCTCCAGACTGGCCCAACATCAACACACAGAAATCACATCTCGCACCTCATCCAGGGAATCACAATTCGTCGATGCACAACTAATACTGAGCGCTCATATGTGCATATGAATGCGTGGATGGAATTCAAAGAGTTACAATTCAAGTTGAATCAATACCGCACGATAAGAATTCAAGAAGGTGAAGTTTTTCTAAAGGTTCTACAGCCTCTCGAAGATAAGTACAGACGTCTCCGTACCGATCCGCAAGACTCTACTAAGCCCCCTCATGACTCGTGAGACCTATGTAACCTAGGCTCTGATACCAACTTGTCACGACCCAGAATCTAACCATGGTCGTGATGGCGCCTATCATGTTACAAGGCAAGCCTATTTCCTAAAATATTACTACTAATTAATTTTAAGGATTTAATAAAACAATACCAACATTCAAACTTCTCATAACTAAATCAACTCTAAATATAATTAATATAAAAATACGGAAGCTAGCCCCAAACATCGGGGTGTCACTAAGTCATGAGCGTCTAAAACTATGAACTGAGATATATAATCTGTCTAACTGTCCAAAGAAGAAATGATAAAAGGAGTAACAAGGTCCTGAGGACACTAGCAGCTACCTTGCAATCTCCACAGATAGCCGGCAAAAACTCAATGATCGCCGCGCTCTAACTCACCTGGATCTGCACATAAAGTGCAGGGTGTAGTATGAGTACAACCACCTCAGTAGTAACATAAATAACTAAGGAACTGAGTAGTAGTGACGAGCTGAGCAAAACAGTTCAATTATTTATTTTTCACAATTTTAAAAATAACAGGAATAAACAGGTAAATTCCATAACTTAATAAATGCCACAAAGAAATTTAACAGATAAATGCAGCAACAGCAAAAGTAAGTGCAACCTCACAACAATGTCACTCCATCACTCAGCACTCGCACTCAGCACTCAACACTCAAAACTCAATACACTCAACACTCTCCGCTCACTGGGGGTGTGTACAGACTCCGGAGTGGCTCCTAAAGCCCAAGTGCTAAGCACAGACAACTCACGTGCCATCATATCAATACCTGGATCCGCATGGTCAACTCACGTGCTACGCAGACAACTCACGCGCTATGGTATCAATACCTGGACCCACACAGTCAACTTACGTGCTATACGAACAAATCACGCGCTATGGTATTAATATCCTCACAACCAGGCCACCATATCAATACCTGGATCCGCACGGCCAACTCACGTGCTACGCGGACAACTCACACGCTATGGTATCAATATCCTCACAACTAGGCCCTCGGCCTTACTCGATCATGTAACTCACTAGTCTCACCATCATCAACAAATAAGGGGCTACATCCCACATCAAGTATCACAGCATATTAGCAAATAATAGAGACTGAAGTAAACATGTACAATAATTTCTATGACTGAGTAAAAATAATGTGAGTATGAATAAAGCCTAAGCATGATTTCTAACATGAAGTCAAATAAGTTCAACAACAAGTAAATACATAACCACAGATAATAACTATTAGGCCTCACAACCTCACGGGATGGACCAAGTCTCAATCCCTCAAGGTATACACCCACACGCCCGTCACCTAGCATGGGTATCACCTCCAAACAATCACATGATATCAATTTCTTCGGGTTTTACCCTCAAAGCCAGAGTTAAAACTGTTACTTAACTCAACCGTGTAAAATCCTACTTCGGGATGCCCTCGTCTCTGGACTCGATCTCCAAAAGCTCCCAATCAATCCATAATCAGAATACTACTATCAACATAGTCTAAAGAATCGAATTCCACAATAAAAACTACAACAATAGGCCAAAACCCGACCTTTGGGCCCACATCTCAGAGCCAATCAATAATGGCAAAATCAAAACCCTCGTCCTCTCCCGAATCTAACCATATAAAATTTGTCAAAATTGGACTCCGTTTGGTCCCTATAATCCCTACCTAAATCTCTCCAAAACTCAAACCCTAACTCCCTCAATTTCACTTTGAAATTATCAATCAAATTCCAAAAACGAAGATGGATTCATGAAATATAATCAAAACCGAGTAGAGAACACTTACCCCAATCCATATGATGAAAATAGCCTTCAAAATTGCCCAAATCCGAGCTCCCCAACTCAAAATACAACCGAAAGAACAAACTCTAGTTTTATATATTTTTCTGCCAGCTATTCTGCCTCGTTTCTCATGCCAAACGATCCCGAAACTCGTATTTTATGCCTCCAATGGATTCCTTGTGATCAACTTAGGCTTTTGAATCACTCAATTTGACCTTATAATGAATGAGATATGTAGGTTTTAATATTTGCAAATAGCATATTTTTAAATACGCTGCTAGTGGCAATTTCGTAATTAATCTAAAAAAATCTGGCAACCTAATTTTTAGTAAAATGACCATAAAATCCTCATACGATGTCCAAATTTGATGATTCGTTTTTGCTACAGGTCCTTAATTACAATATGGATATAATGCTTCAATAAAAAATAAAATCGGAGCTCATTTGTTCAATATGATATCATTTATGCTTGAAGAAACGATGTCGAAACATAAGAAAAACGAGCGCAACTCAACCCGAACCTATTTAAAACTCACCCGAGCCCCTTGGGACCTCAACCAATGATTTCAACAAGTCATAAATCACTAACCGAAGTTAGTTGAACCTTCTGAACACCCAAAACAACATCAAAACACCAAATCAACGTCGAATTCAATCCTAAGAACTTCTAAACTTCCAACTTTCACCAGTTCAAGCTTAATTCTACCACAGACCTCCATATTACTTTCTGGACTCACTCCTAAGTATAAAATCACCCAACGAAGCTAATCAAATCATAAAAATCCAAATCTGACTTCGTTTACTCATAAGTCAACTTCCGGTTGACTTTTCTAACTTAGCTTTCTAACTAAGAGAACAAGTGATCATTTCACTCCAAAACTACTCCGAACCCAAACCTACCAACTTGGTATAACTCAACATAGCTGAACAACACTTTGCGAAAACGGGACTATAAATCTCAGAACAACTGATTGGGTCTTTACACTTCCCATGGTAGCCTCCGGCCAACCACTTTCCATCAATCAAAGACAATGTTTCAATCGGGTCTTGACTGAATCTTCATCAGCGATCTCGACTTCAACAATGATCCGAAGAGAGGGAGTCTCATTTTAGGTTCAATTCTTTGTTTATTTTCTTACAAGCCTTATCTTCAACACATTATGCTTCTTGGTTCATTATTTCAAAATCTGACAGCGTTTTAAGATCTAGGCATGAAGTCCGCAAGCATGTCATGTTATTAAAATCTGCATTTACGGAACTGAAAAGAGAATAAGAAAGGTGAAAAGATTAAGAAACGAGACATTCATGGATGATGAAATATTAATTTCATTTATTTAAATTTTTTTTAAAAAAAAAAGGATAGAGGAGTTTACACAAAAATGTAAGACAGTAAAAAAAATATTGGGATGACACACTGAAATAACTCGAAAGGCAGAAAAGATAGCAAGACCGGCTACCGAGACTCCCGTCTGATAGGGCTTTCAAGGTTGGCGCTCGTTTTTTATTTCTCTTCTGCAGCGGCAATGGCTACTATGACTTTCAATATTGGATCAAATTCCCCATCATCAAATCATCCCGAGCAGGCCATGTCCTATTACTCAAATCTGGTAAAGTCAATCCCACATTTGCCTTTATTTTTTATTTTTTACCGCCAACTTGCCTACTTGCCTTTTATTGATCTTGGATCAATAACAATGGTGCTTGTTCCATTTGTTGAGAAGATGCTTTTACTTCCGAGGATCTTGGATTATTTGTATGACTCGCCATTGCAAACCAACAAACCGACCACCTTTAATTAGCTTTTATTTCAAAACAACAAGCGTGTTAGAATAAACACTCTCTCTTTTATTTCGTCTTTTTTAACAACTTTATTCTCTCTTTTTTTTCAAAATAATTCTATCGAACCTGATGTGAGTTGCATACGTATCATGTCGAGACATGAATCAGATCTTGCGTAGTTCGAAAATATCAAGAATAAAATAAATAAACTAACTCTTTTTTTTATTTTTTTTTTTTAAAAAAATCTAATCGTAAAAGCTCCTAAAGGAAAATATTTTGAACTCTGAATTTTTTTTCTTTTTTTTTTTATATTTACAATTTTTGAAAGAAAGACTTCTAAACAAAAAAATATATATTTTTGGTATTTTTTGAATGAAAGAAAGAATTTTTTTTTTTGGATTTCAATTTTTTTTTTAATTTTTGGGTGAAAGACTTCTTAGAAAAATGGTGGAAAATATTTTTTGGATTTTTTAAAAATTGGGGGCCGGACCCGATGAAGGTTGCCTACGTATCTCACATCCGGTGAAAATCAGACCCCCATAGTTCAGTTAAAATAACTAAAAAAATATTTTGAAAATTGTAATTTCTCATACCAAAACCTTTCAAAAAAAATTTAAAAATGGTATTTTATGAAAACTTGGAAATTTCCTCTTTCTCTATCCTCTGTTTAATTCTATCCTAAAGTCGGTCAACATTTGAGTGAAGCATACCAAATAATGTTACATATAGCACATAAATATGAACACGTTGGTCCGAAAAATTGGTACATGTCCTAGACGGGTCCGACCCCTGTGCCGAACTTCACTAAGTCCAATGCACATGATGCAAATAAAGCATAGCCTACTAGGGATATTCATTGCTTGTGGCTTATTTTTCTAAGTTTTCAAATCCTAAAGGAGATGGTATCTAGACCAGGCTTACCCGTGGACAACCCGAGCCGAGGAGCATCAAGCGTCACTAGTAGTAGAACATCACTGGCTAGCTAACGGCTCTCCCGCCTAAACATGTGTGACTAAATCCTTCACCAGAAGCTGGTAGGGTAACTGGCTTACAGAAGTTTTGTGATGCTAGTAGGCAAATACAACATAACTACCTTTCAGAAGATTCAGAGGGGTGCGAGAGACAATACAATTTATATCACAGTTCAGATAAATAGTAAAGCAGTAAATAAGCAACAAATAAAACATTAGGCTTCAAAACACAATAATATCCAAAACATGATAAAAGCCAAACAAGAGTCAATATACAAAGCTCGAATTCTTATTAATTTCTCCAGCGGAGTCGCCATAGCTGTCACACCTCTTTTTTTTTCGCACAACCCTATTACATGGTTGAGTTAGAAGAGTTTTTCAATTGAAGTGACGTTTTGAAAAGGCATTATTTATTATTTAGAGTCGCCACTTGAAATTGAGTTTTGGTGTTCCAAGTCACCTTTTATTCAAATCTCTTTCAAAAGGAAGGTTTGACTCTTATTTATGGTCTACGAAAATAGAAGCTGAGTAAGGAATTCTGTTGACCGAGAAGAAGGTGTAAGGCACCCCTCGAGTCCTGCGGTTCTAGCACGATCGCTTTTATTGACTAATGTTCGGCTTAAATCAATTCTTAGCTATTCTTGTATTTTATTGATTATGACTTATTTATTACCGCTTAAATAATTATTATATTTTTAGTAATTGTGCTCACCAAGATGCGGAACGCACACAAGGTATTTCTTTGAAATTAAATATTAAGCCAAGATACGGAATGTACACATGATTATAACATAATTATTTTAAATCTAAAGACATCGAAACGCAGAATGCTCACATGATTTTTTATTATTTAAGTATATTAATCCAAAGTTCGGGTATGAACAAATGGGCTAATATTTAAAGTATATCTAAAATATTTCTAGCGCTTTAGAAAATTTCATTTATTTGTCTTTTTTAGATTCGAGATATTCATTTGTATAGTTTTTTTTACTTATTACAACGCGTCTTAAATTAGTTTCTAACTCATCTCCCTCCCTATTTCAAAATATATAAAGATATTCCAATCTTAAAACAAATATTTGAATATGGAATTAATAAATAGATAATCAAATGGGACAAAGTTAAAAAAATATATATTTACATTCATACTAACTGAACATTGGAGATAGGTAAAAAGGTCCGAGAAAAGTCTCAAACTGAAACACTCTATGTTCTTGGAGCTAGTTTAAAGCATTAAAATATTTTCAAGACATATTAAAAGCTTATTATGGAATTCATGAAGAACATCATATAAGAGTCAGGAAAATAACGTCTATATACATCTAAAATAAAAAAAAACTAAAATAACCTTAGAGATATCCTTTTCACGCCTCAAGTAGTAAAGAAAAAATAAATAATATGAGGTCTCCATACCACCATACCTTTAACTTTATGAAGATATTAAATAACAATATTTGTGAAAATTAGATTAATATTCAAGGATTTTTATATTAACAATATTATTTCAAACTCATACTAAAACAAACTATTTAAATATTCAACATGAAAATTCTAACTTAATATTTTACTAACAAGTTTCATAACCAATGCAACGAGAAGATAATAAATTAATTTTATCTTTTTAACTTGGCAATTTCTAAGAAACTAGGGAAGCACTTAAGTATTAACAAAAGATAAATGATCAACAACTCACTACTTATATACTAAAACAACTCTTATAATTAATGTTAACTTTAGTAACAAATGGGAATTCAACTAAGCACAAGTAACTTGCATGTACTATCTATGTCATCAAAATCAAGATCTAAAAGAAGTTAAGAAAAGTACTAAATTAAAAAAAATCTTAAATAAAATAAAGATCACATTAAACGTACCAACACACAAATACATATAAAATTGGAAGACCGAAAAGATAAAGATAGAAGATATGAACCTTTATAGAAGCTTTCAACAATATAAAGAAGATCAAGCAATTACAAGAAATTGATGGAAAACAGCAACAATAGTGCGAACCCAAAACTCAAAACGAAACCTCTATTCAAACTCCATCATTTCTACGTGACAAGTTTTTGAAGGATAGAGATGTAGAACTTTTCTTTCACAAAAATTATTTTTCTCTCAATTTTTGTGCTTTTGTTTGTTGCAATTGTTTTTCTTTTCCCTCAAATACCGTTTCTTTCTCTCCTTCTTTTCTCTTTTGTCCGTTATCCTTTTCCTCTTCTGAGTTGGAGTGGGAAAATGAGGTTGAGAGGAGGAAATCATGGAGGAGAGGGTTGAAGAGATCATGGTGAGTAGTTAGGATAATTTTTTTTGAATCTTTCTTGATTTATCCCTTTTTTTATATTATTTATTTTTATTTTTATTTTTTTATATTTTTTTTTTTTTGCTTTTCGTTAATTTGCTTAGTTGGTTTTTGTTGCTTTTCGTTAGTTTGCTTATGTTTGTTTTCCCTTTTTTATTTTTTTTTATTATTTTTCTTTACTAACACCTTTTACTAAATAAAATTAAAGTAAAATATATACATAAATACAATGTATATATATTAACCAACTTACTCTTAGATTTAAAAAATACTATATAAATAAGAGAATCCAATATTTACACTATAGTTTAAATTATAGTAAATAAAATATCATAGCTTACTTATTAAAATTCTAATAAAAAAGAAACCATATATATATATATATATATAATAAAAATTCATACTCTAAGAATGTTAGTATTTTTGTATTTTTCTTTTTTGAGACCTTAAAGAGATATTTATACTAAAATAGTATAGAATTTAAATGTGGTCAAAAATTAGTTGTTCACAGCCGGAATGATACAAGCAACCAAGTGAATACATAGTAGAAATGGTTAATTATTTAGGTGCATCCATGCCAATGTGTGATTACTTATCTGTTAAGCTCTAACCACCTAACAAGTTTGTTGTTGATATCCAGAACTCAAGCAGTTAGTTCACCTAAGCATACTGGCACATTATCATTACTAAACCAGATTAAAAGGGGAAATAGAAGAAATCATGTCTGTCCCGGATGTAGACACAAGCGTCGAGGTGGAAGAGTTGGATATCAACACAATGAAAGAGGAAATGTGCAAATTAAAGCAACAAATGGCCGAAATGTATCAGGCCTGGACTAAGGGACATCCACCACCAGCTTATCCTGCTAATTCTGCTTTTACCCCACCACCAGCTCAATCTCAGGATCTTCCCTCTAGCAATCCAGGCTTTCCTATTTACCAACACTACCATGGCACTACTTCTCATATGCCACAAGTTCCAAAACCAGTTCTGTACCCTCCTCCGCCCCTCACCCCTGTCTTGGTGGCATCCCCACCAGCTGCACTCAACAACTCCTCTAGCGAGCCCATGTTCCAGGCTCAGGATAATCAATACTACCCACCAGTAATCAAAGCTCCTGAAACTTACCCTTATGATCAACGTTCTGACCTCCCAGCAAGGGCAGAAAAACCAGCCAGAAATCCCGAACAGGAGGAGATGTTCAGAAAAATGAAAAGCATAGAACAATCTTTCCAGGACATGCGGTGGCTTATAAAGACCTATGTTTATTTTCGAATGTACAATTGCCGGTAGGGTTCAAAATGCTCAAATTTGATTTGTACAACGGGTACGGTGATCCAATGACCCATTTGAGAGGTTTTTGCATTAAAATGAGAGGAGTAGGGGAAGAGATGAATTATTAATTGCCTACTTCAGTCAGAGTCTGAGCAGTTCGGCACTGGAATGGTACACCTGTCAAAACTACGGAAGGTGGTACACTTGGGATGATCTAGCCTAAGCATTTGCTTTCCATTTTCAGTATAATCTTGAAATTGTCCCAGATAGTTTGTCATTGACAAAGATCGATAAAAAGACTGAGGAAAGTTTCAGAGAATATGATTTTCGCTGGAGAGAACAAGCTGCGAGGGTTGACCCGCTGATGAAGAAGATTGAAATGGTTGATTACTTCATGCAGGCCTTAGAGCCCACGTATTTCGGTCACTTGGTGTCGGCGGTAGGGAAGTCCTTTAACGAAGTGGTAAAAATGGGGAACATGGTAGAGGAAGGAATTAAATCCAACAAAATCATGAGTTATTCAGCAATCAAGGCGACCACCCAAGCCATCCAAAACGGCACTGGGGTATATTGGGAAGGAAGAAGAAAGAGGATGTTGCAACAATTGAGTCAAAAACTTGGCCTAGGGGCCCATCACCCTACTATAACCAACGTCAACCCCACTCTCAAATTTACCCCCACACTCCATATAGCCCACTACAACACTACTATCCACCTCCCGAACCTCATTTTTCCGTCCACCACGCACAAACATACAACCAAACTCCGGCCCACACCCAATGGCGCGCCCCCGCTCCACAGAATAGAAACCCTCCCGGTCAAAGTTTCTGACCTAGTCCAGCATTCAGGGGTGAAAGGGCACAGAAGAAGAAAATATTTACTTCATTGGGGGAGTCATATGCCAGTCTATTCCATAGACTCCAACAACTTAACATGTTGAGTCCAATACAATCTAAACTGCCAAATCCACCTCCAATAAATCTTGATTACTCTGTCAGTTGTGAGTACTGTTCAGGTGCTCCGGGCCATGAAACGGAGAACTGTTGGCACTTGAAAAATACGATACAGGAGCTCATCGATACTAATATAATTGAAGTTCAAGCTCTTGAGTCACCCAATATCAACAGGAACCCAATGCCAACTCATCAGGAGGCGAACATGATTGAAATTGTGCACAAAGGGGGAGAGTCGAGGAAACCATCACAGATCATGATGACAAATCGGTCTAGTGAGATAAAAATAACTAAACAGCCAACAAAGGAGAGGTCAGCACTAGAGTTGATTAAAAAGAGTGTTGAGTCATATGTAGCAGTGGATAGGGGGTCTACAAATAAGATTACAACAAAACAAGAGAGGGTGAGGTTGATTGTGTCGGGAGCAACCAGCAAACCCGTCATAGTTGTGGAAGGAGATCGTACATATCAGGTTATTATCAAGCTGGTAACCCCGTTACCAATAATCAGTTGCAAGGCTATTCCGTGGAACTATGAACGGTTGGCAGTGATTTATAAAGGAAGGGAGGTCAAGGAGGAGGTCTGCGAAGCCCAAGGATTAACTCGATCGGGAAGATGTTTTGCTTCCCCAGAATTGAAAAAAACTAAGGATAATTTAGCTTCAGCGAAGAAACTCGTGACTGAAGAGGAGGCGGAAAAGTTCTTGAAAAAGATGAAAATGCAGGACCATTCCATTATAGAGCAGTTGAAGAAGACATTGGCTCAGCTTTCATTACGTTCATTATTAATCCATTTGAACGATCACTACCAAACATTAATGAAAATTTTAAATGAGCCGTATGTTCCCGACAAGATCACTGTGAATCACTTGGAGAAAATAGCTAGCAAAATATTCAAGGTAAACAGGGTCACCTTCTCTGATGATGAATTGCCCGTAGAGGGCACGGAACACAACATGGACCTTTATCTTGCAGTGAAGTGTGAGGATTATATGGTCACACGAGTATTGATTGATAACGGTTCAAGTGCAAACATTTGTCCTCTCTCCACTCTAAGCAAGCTGAAAGTAGAAAATGAGAGGATCCATAAGAACAGCATCTGTGTGCGGGGATTTGACGGCGGAGGCAAAGACTCGGTCGGGGATATAATCTTGGAGCTGACAATAGGATCGGTGGAGTTCACGATGGAATTCCAAGTGCTGGACATAACTGTGTTATACAATCTGTTATTAGTTTAACCATGGATCCAAGCCGCTAAGGCAGTACAATCAACTCTGCATCAGATGGTCAAATTCGAGTGGGACAGATAGGAGATAGTGGTACACGGAGAAGATAATTTGTGCGCACACAGCAACACCATTGTGCCATTTATTGAAATGGAGGATAGCAAGGGACCATGGGTCTAACAGGTTTCTAACGCAATGTCGGTCGAGAAAGTTCCAGAAGGGAAGTGTGTCTCAAATGTGAAGATAACCACTTCATCGGTCATGGTAGCATATGAAATGCTGAAGAATGGTTTTGTACCGGGAAAGGGTCTAGGATCAGCTTTGCAAGGCATCATACAACCAGTGGCTCTCCCTAAAAATGTGGGAACCTTCGGTTTGGGATTCCAACCCACAGCCATAGATATAAGAAGAGCTAGGAAGCTAAAACAGAGAGCATGGGTTCTTCCAAAGCCAGTCCCCTGTCTCTCCAGGTCATTTGTTAAGTCGGGCACCATAAGACAACCAGCAACAATGATTCCCAATGCTGAGATTGATCCTGATAAGGATTTGATAGAAAGGTTTGAGTTGTTGTTCAGCGGTGTGAACATGATAGAGTTCGGCGAGGGTACTAGCGACGCAGAAATATAGTTTGTCCGGCCAAAAACGAAGATTAATAATTGGAAGGCCACTCCTCTCCCTACTCAGAAGAAGTCTTGGTAGTCTACTTTGATTTTCTTTTAAGTTTGTATGGATTATTCCAGGGTTATAATCCAAATTTTATTTGCAGTCTATTTTGAGTGTGCAAACCTTGTTATCTTTCATCTTCCAATGAAATGCAATTTCCTTTGTTCTTCATTCCTGATAAATTTTATTTTTTGTTTTCTTCTTTTCTTTTTTATACAGTTCTTTTTACGCTGGTTCCAATGACATGGCATGCATGAGGAACCCTCAGCCCAGTCTAAAAAATCAATCTGATTCTGAGATAATAGTTCAAGAGGTAGATTGTGATTACGAGTCAGAATTTGACGAAGATGAGGCTTTCGAAGAGATTAATAAAGAATTAAGTCATTTTGAGGAAAAACCTAAACCCAATTTGAATGATACAGAAGCCATCAATTTAGGGGATGCGGATAATATCAGAGAGGCTAAAATAAGCGTCCATTTCGAACCAAAGACCCGGGAAGAATTAATCAAAACACTCATTGAATACAAAGATGTTTTTGCATGGTCATATGACGACATGCCAGGTTTAAGCACTGATCTAGTGGTTTACAAATTGCTCACTGATCCGACATTCCCGCCTGTCAAGCAAAAACTAAGAAAATTCAAAGTTGATATGAGTGTAAAGATTAAGGAAGAAATAACCAAGAAGCTGGATGCAAAGGTTATTCGAGTCACTCGATATCCTGAATGGTTGGCTAATGTTGTGCCAGTACCGAAGAAGGACGGCAAAATCAGGGTATGTGTTGATTACTGCAATCTTAACAAAGCAAGCCAAAAGATAGCTTCCCATTACCCAATATCCACATTTTAATCGATAATTGTGCCAAGCATGAAATTGGATCTTTTGTGGATTGTTATGCTGGATACCATCAGATTCTGATGGACGAAGAATATGCAGAAAAGACGGCATTCATCACGCCATGGGGAACTTATTGCTACCGGGTAATGCCATTTGGTTTGAAGAATGCTGGGGCAACTTACATGAGATCAATGACTACTGTGTTTCACGATATAATACACAAAGAAATTGAGGTGTACGTGGATTATGTGATTATTAAGTCGAAGCAACAAACCGACCATGTCGTAGATCTGAGGAATTTCTTTCAGTGACTTCGCAAGTACAACCTTAAGCATAACCCTGCCAAGTGCGCATTTGGCGTTCCATCCGGAAAGCTGTTGGGATTCATAGTCCGTCAACGAGGCATTGAGTTGGACCCATCAAAGATCAAAGACATCCAAGAATTGCCACCTCCAAGGAACAAGACTGAGGTAATGAGTCTATTAGGGAGATTGAACTACATCAGCAGGTTTATTGCTCAGCTCACGACAACTTGTGAGCCCATTTTCAAGTTGTTAAAGAAGGATGTCGCGGTCAAGTGGACTGATGAGTGTCAATAAGCATTTGGTAAGATAAAAGGGGTACTTGTCAAATCCACCTATGTTGGTCCCACCAGAACCGAGGAGACCTTTGATTCTTTACTTAACAGCCCAGGAAAATTCATTTGGCTGTGCACTGTGGCAGCAAGACATTATTGGTAGGAAGGAACAGGCCATCTACTTATTGATACCCAATTTTTTCCTATATATTTTTATACTCAAAATACTTTCAAATTATCATGTATATGCATGTATAAACATCCATAAAGATTTTGGTATTTTTTCACATTTTTTAAGGATTTTTAAAACCAATTTATGGCATATTTTGCACTATAAAATCCAATAATTATTCCCAAAAC
>MU735332.1:2261-22323 GCA_026770625.1 Nicotiana glauca
ATGATCAACGTAATTTCAATTAAGGAAAATTAAGCAAATAAGCAATTTGGAGCAACTAACATACTTTTCTATATCGGCACAGGCTATAATAGCAAGTAGAATAAATCAAATACGAAAGAAACTCGGTTCAAATATTTTAAGTAAAAATTTGGGGTTTCAACAATTAGCTCAAATACGTGCTCGTAACCTCACGTACAAGGCATTTAATTATCAAATATCACATCCTAAGGGACAAAGTCTCCCACATAAGGTTAGGCAAGCCACTTACCTCGAACCGGCTCAAAATTCAATCCAAAATCACGTTCTTGCCACGAGTATTTGACTCCAAATGACTCAAATCTATTCAATTATGTTTCATAATGTAAATAATAATTCAAGTAATTGATTCTACAATTAAATTCTAAGCTAATACGCGAAATTATGTAAAATAACCAAAATACCCCTCGTGCCCCACCTCTCGGAACCAAGTAAAATTTATTTTTCCAGAAACCTCGTACTCTCACGAGTCTAACCATACTAAATTTATAAAATTCTCATATCATTTCGACCCTCAAATCATTGATTCTATCCAAGAGGGTTTTCTACCCTTTTCAACAAAATTCTCAGATTAAACGTCAAAACTCGTAATAGATTCAAGTTATACAACCAAAATTGAGTTAAGAACACTTATCCCATTTTATATGGTGAAAATCTCTTCGAAAATTGCTTCAATCCGAGCTCCATAGCTCCAAAAATGAGAAAAATAGCGGACTGCTCGAAATATACATTGTCTGTGATTTTCGCATCTGCGGTTACTGTTCACCGCAGGTGCGATTTTACTGTTCACCACTTCTGCGGTACTGTTCACTGCAGAAGCGAACTCACTGTTCATATGCTTTTGCGGTTACTGTTCATCGCAGAAGCGGAAATACCAGTTTTGCCCCAGAAAATTGCAGCAGCTTTTTATTTCACTAAAAATGCTATAACTCCATCATACGAACTCGGAATTCGACGATTCTTGTTCCTATGAGTCACAAATAATAATACGAACCTATTCCTTCAATCGAAACACAATTTGGAGCTCATTTGCTCAGTTCAATATCCATTTCGCTTGTTAAACAATTAACTCATGTTTCGTGTCAAAAACAAAATCGCGACTTGATGAAATTAGACCAAACTTTTCACATCAGTCCTATAATTCATGATTTAAATTCTGAAATTCTCGAAATCAAATTTCGATCTCTAGAACTAAAAATGGACCTTTGGATCATTACATGTTTATGCTCAAAACAACAAAAATCTTCCAAAAATGACCCGTTGGGCATCCGAAACACACCCGAAGCCCCCGGGACCTCAACCAAAAGTTCCAACATATCCTATAAAGTTATTCAAACTTGTTCCAATTATCAAAACACCTCGACTAACACCCAAATCATCAAATTACATCGAATTCAAGCTTAAGTTCTTTTAAAACTTCAAAAACACACATTCGATCAAAAACCCGACCAAAATATGTCCGAATGACTTGAAATTTTGCACACATGTCCCAAATGATATGACGGTGCTACAGAAACTTCCATAGATCTATTCCGACCTTCGGATCAAAATTTCACCTACCAACCGATAATCGCCAAAATATTAGTTTTCGGCATTTCTATCCTAAATGAGCTACGGACTTCCAAAATATATTCTGAACACGCTCCCAACCCCGAAATCACCTAACGGAGCTAACGGAACCATCGAATTTCCATTCTAATTCTGTCTTCACACAGTTCCAATTACGGACCATTTTTCAACTCTTAAGCTCTCATTTAGGGACTAAGTGTCCCAAAACACTTCGAATCCCAACACCGAACGTCCCGGCAAGCCAAAATAGTAGAAATGAACTTAGAGGAAGCAGTTAATAGGGGAATGGGGTGTAAATTCTAAAAACGACCGACCGGATCGTTACAGATATCCTATATAGTGAATTTTTTTCTATTTCAGAAGGGTGCAGCGATGCAAACTGGATCTTTGATTCAGATGAGACAAAATCCATTCACCCTTGGTTGTTGTGCAATATTGTGGAAACCAGCTAAACAGACGATCATTGCTAGATTGACTATGGAATTAGAGTTTGTAGCTCTGGAGTTAGCTGGTTCTGAGGCTGAGTCGCTAAGAAACTTCTTAGCTAATATCCCTTTAATAAAGGACGTATTGCCTCCTATGTCTATACATTGTGATTGCCAAGCGGCAATAGCTATAACAAAGAATAAATCTTATAATTGTAAAAGTAGACACATGAATTTAGACATGATGTCATGAAGCAGTTGCTGAGAGATGAAATAATTTTCATTGATTATGTGAAGTTAGAAGTTAATTTGGCTGATCCCATGAAGTAGGTTCATATGGATAATAAAAGTCGATATTGGTACTGAAGCACTAAAAGAGAGTTCTTGACTGCTATAATTGAGAGGATGAGTTATAACTCTTAATGAAATTAATAGCCCTTATGGATGGTGTATTTAAAAGTAGTATACACTTGATGAATTCACCTATATGAGAGTGGAGTGGGCCGCTCCTATGAGATTTTGGGCTAATCTCTAGAGCTCTCATGAATAATGAGGCACGCGCATGGCCTATTGGGCGCAAAACCGCGTTGAACGCCAAAATGACCGCGGGTCAAAATGTGATTGATAAAATCTCTGACTTACAATAAGAATTATTGGTTCATAAAATAATTATATTTCACCGGTAATTCTGCGAGTTAAGTTTTATTGGTCTAAGTTTGGTTCATAATCCTGAAGTTACCAAACCTATTACATTTAGACCATGCAAATCTAGCAAGTCTTACTCTTTCCTACTCCGTATTCCTAAACAAAAAAAGTCTTTTAATGTGGGAGATTGTTGATAATTGTTGGTAATGTGTCAAAAGACATTTTACATGTAGCATTGGTTTAGAATATTATGTGACAAATGGCCTTACTAAGCCAAGTGGCATTTTGCATGAGATGTTTTGGCATCTTGCATGAAGGAAATTTGACAAGTAAGTAAAATATTTGTCTTGTGCAGAAGTTTTCCTTGGGCATATATATAGCCATGATTAGATCATCATTCTCCTATCATCCAAAAACCAAGAACAACTCATCATTAGTAATCATTAATAAAAGAAGAAATTCTTCTATCTTCTTTCCCTCCTATACGTCATTCTCCTTCTAATTTCTTCTTTTATAATATTCTAATTGGCATAAGATAATTTATTATTTAATTTTGTGATTCACGTATTCTCTAAATAAATAGAGATGAGCTTGTTTAATCCTGGAGAAACATTTCACATTACTGAAATAGTTTCTTCGGACAGTGTCTAACACGACTCATCAAGTCAATTCGTGTATTTGCCTACAAATAATATTATTGCAATATTATCATCGTTATTTTCCGATGTCATTTCCCTACATGTACAATTAAAAACTTCTCTAATTTACTTATCTATATATTGTTCGAGTAAGGGCAGTGGACGCAAAACGTCGAATTATCTACTCTTTGCACTGCTGGAGTCTCATGCTGTTAGAATATTCTTATTACTAATAGTCATTGATCAATAGTTGATATTATTAATATTAAGTTCATTCATCAAGTCTTCCTATCATTCAACTACGGAAAGTCGTCATACAAATTAACAGGTACGAATGTGTTATATTAAGCATATTACTCGATCCACTAACAACATGTGATAAGTTGTCAACTAATGATTAATTAAGATAGATTATATTCAATGTAGTACCCTTTTTTTTTGTTGGATTTTTTGGCCTCTAATTGAAGTATCAAACACACGTCAAAATCCTGCAGGGTAGCCGAGATGGTAAAACCACTTAGGACAAAAAACCTCAAGGTCCCAGGTTCGAGCTCCCCCAAGGGCCACTGGAGGCATTGAAAAATGGTCGCGCATTCAGGACCCTGTGAAATAGTCGGGCCCGCATGCGGGCACCGGATACCACAGATATAAAAACAAACAAAAAACACACGTCAATTCATAATTATTTTGGAGGGGTATAGTTCTTAATTTTAAATCAAACTAATACAAGAATATTAGGGGACATTAATTTGCTTGTGATAACTTTTAGAAAAAAAAATGTTCATCTAACTTTTTTCCCCCATAGACGTTAATAATTTCTAACAAACATGTCTTCGAGGGTATTTTTCGTTGAAAACTCTTCTTACAGTCGCAAAACGCTCACATATCTTTATGGAAAAGTAACTACAAGTCTACAACTTAATGTAGTATTTTGTTACAGAAGAAAAAAATTAGTCGAAGAAAGAATTAATTGACACTTACTAAGCTAGCGTTTGGACAAAGATTTGATTGAAACTTGAAAAAAAAGTTTTAATTGTATAAAAAAAATAATTTTTTATAGTTGAAGTTGTATTTGAACATACATTTTATTTGAATAAAGTTAAAATTTTGTTAGTGGAAGAAAAAGTTTCACCCAAAAACTATCATAAACCAATTTTTGGAAATTTGAAAGTTTTTAAAATTTTTTACCCCAAAAAATTGATCATATTTCATTAAAAAATTAATGCTTTCAACAATTTTTTGCCAAAATTTATGGTCAAACAGTAGCTAAACCATGAAGAAATGCTAAGCGCCACTTGCAGGAATAGGATTGCAAAAAAGTGAAAATGCATCATACTGGTTGTGAATGACGTGTAAAATCATCATCCATGAGCAAAAGTGTCTTGACAAACATAAAACATTGAAGCAACTACAGTAACTATAAATATGGGCCAATCAAAATAACCAGCTTAGTTAAATTTACTAAAATGACCCATCTTATATGCTAGGCAAGCATGTTGATGATACATACAGCTAAAGAACCTCAACTGATGCTTCTATTATAAGAGAAAAATTCTTATTTAATATTATTATTACTAAAACTACATTAACTAAATTTTGTTCAAATAAAGATGAACTCATTTTTTTAAAAACTTTTAACTTGTACCCATTTTTTAAATAACTTTAGCCCCCTTTCTCCTCCTCCTTATTCTGCAACTCTCTCGAATCATATACAGGAGAATCTCAGCTAAGAACCTTCGGACGTTCTTCCCATGCAGTGATACTATATAAATGAACACTTTCTTCCTGGTCTCTCAATTACCAACAAAGGAATTGACAGATTCAAACAAAAATTAAAGAAATGCTAGATTAATGGAGGATTCGTGTCTTTATCATTGCCCAAGGGGCTTCTTTATCTTCATATATATTCAACGATACATATTATCCATAGAGATCTGGAGGCGAATAACAATATTCTTCTAGACAGTAATGAACCTCAAATATTAGATTTTGGATTGTCGCATGTTTTTGGTGGCAAAGATTCAGAAGCTAAGACAAATCGAGTTGTTGGAACTTAGTAATCATGCATGCAACCTTCCTGAGCACAAATAGTTCTTCCTGCACAAAAACTTAAGCGGTAGAGCTGAAGTTCGTCAGTTACAAAACAAAAACTTCAGTTCTTCCTGAGCACAAATAGTTCTTCCTGCACAAAAACTTAAGCGGTAGAGCTGAAGTTCGTCAGTTACAAAACAAAAACTTCACCTCTAGAGCTGAAGTTCGAGAGTAACAAAACAAAAACTTCAGCTCTAGAGCTGAAGCTGAAGTTCGACAGTAACAAAACAAAAACTTCAGCTCTAGAGCTGAAGCTTACAAATAAAAACTTCAGCTCTAGAGCTGAACTTCAGGCTCAGCTACTAGAATGCTGAAGTTTTGCGTGATTGCCTTTGGTACTTTAGTCTCGTATGCTGAAATTACGTGAAAAAGCGAATAAGCTTGCAATTTTTTTTACAAAGCGGGCCCAAGTTAAAACGCGACACAAAAAATAAGTATAGATGCAAATATCATACATCCGCAAGAAAAATCATTGATTCCGTGTTGCCGCAGCCGCAGTGTAGCATTCACGAAATTCGTAGCCCCGCCTTTTATCTGTTAATTTTCAGTTCGTAATCGTCTAAATTAAGTGGGGCCAAATTGATTTATGTTTAAGATGTTGCTCTCATCATCCGGAGTTTCTTTTTAAAAAATGAACTTCGATTATGATTTAGGGCTTGCAATTGTCTCAAAGAGGGGTTTTGATTGTTCTCAGAACTTAAACTTCAGAAGTGCGATAATCAATCAAAGTTTTTTTCCACCGAGGTATGGGTGGAATAGATGGACCGTACATCTTAATCAGAAATTTAGGGTTCGAATTCTAAAAATTTTAAAGTTTCTGGAGGGACAATTTTCCCTTAAACGGGCCCCATGCGTTGCAAATCTGGATTAGTTAGGATAGTGGGTTCAGATACAAGATTGTTAAAAAGAAAAAAATAGTCTTTCTTGAAATCTCAATTAGGTCCTTTGTGAATCCAGTGAAAGTTGAATGGTAAGATGTGCAAATTTTTATGGAGGAAAATCAAAGGGTAAACTGTACAAAGTGGAAGTTTTATGATTACTGATACTGAAGCCTTTGAGCTGGGAATTTCAACTGGGAAATCCAAATTCTCAAGTTAGGTTCTGGGTCAAACTCAGTTTTTTAATTAGGTTAGCTCATTTGGCTTTTTAATTTTTCTGCATTGACTCCATGATGCAACTTGTCATTTATTTTTCATTAAAAGAAAAATCATGTCTTTTCTTAATACAAATTGCATGCACTTGACCATCACTATCAGTAATTTTGGTATCTTGATCTAGAGTAGAAAGTGCCTCTTAGGAATTGCCAAATGTATTCTTGAACAAAGTACTTATCTTTCAGGAAAATTCTGCCCTCTTACAGAAATCAAAGCACTGGTCACGCTGAGCTAGTTTACACTTCAAATATGACGATATTTCAAAATAATGCAAATTGGATAGGGAGAATGTAAATTAGAAGTCTTTTCCATGGATTTTATTTGCTTGCTCAGACAATACATAAAAGATGACCTATGACGTAATTTCTGGGAATTAACTATAAGAATGAGTAGCTCCTTACGTGGGGTTGAACAAGTCCAGTCAATGGCTTCTTTTTATGTGATGACAATAGTATATCTTATTTCTCTTAGAAGTTAAATGATGCATCTTTATCTGTCTTTTGTCTGTATTACAAGAGGAAAGTCCACCCTTGAATATGAGTAGATTGAACTGTTAATTAGTTTACTTAGAATATGGAAATACAGCTCATCGACCTATATAATTGTGTACTGCAACATCCTTTATATACATATACACACGCGCATGCCTTCTTCAACAATATTGTGCAGGTTCTGTTATGCATTTGTCCTATATTGTGCTTAACTATTTTTTGTTTGAGACGGTGATACAAGTTCTGAGACAACAATGGTTTACAGAATCTTATGTAATTATTCCTTCTTCCCACATTTTTCGAGTTATGTCTGATTATCAAGTTGCATAGCAGGTTTTCAATCCATGACATGCTGAACTCTTTACAGCTTGCCAATGCGCACCTAACAGAGACGGCTTTGGGATAATTCCTGCTGTTCCTTACAGTTATTTCATCAATTTGTTTTAGTTTTTTACAAAGAAATGTTATGCTGGTAATACCTTCTCACTCATGAGATGATAACATGTGGTTTTTAAATTTCTTTGTTGTTGTAGCCATTACTTGGGCCAATTTTCCTGTGCATTATGCTCTGTGGATGTTGATGGTGTATTTGACTGAGGTATGGATGCTCAAACTCACAGATGCGGCTGCAATTGTCAATGTCTTCCTTGGTTTGCAAGCAATCCCACAGTCATTCTTGCTGTTTTCCGTTCATGGTCTATTCGGCAACTATCCAGTGCTATTGGGTTCTATTTTCGCCTGTTGTGTGGTACATTTTTCTTTGTTAAATTATTTAATTCCTGCATTCTCCTCTGTAATTTGGAATATTTACCCAGTTCACGATCGAGCTCTTGGTCCTGTTAGCTTGAGTTAGTTTGCACCCTCTTTCCTAACACCGCATTGCTTAGAAACACATTTGAAGGAAGTTTGGTCAAGCTGCTCGTCTGCAGTGATTTCTCTCCATAGGTCTTACAACAAACTAATGGAGAAAGATGTCCCTTAACTGTCGCAGTAATATATCCTTGCAGATGTAAAATATTTTGATTTTCTGTTGTTGGTATTGCTAAATTGGTACTAATTAGTAGAACTCAATAACTCAATCCTTATGCATTGCCAAAGAAATTTCAAGGCCAATTGTTACCGTTAGGATAAAGATTAACTCTGAGATAACCTAGACCTCTTGAAGCTCCAGGCTGAATATCTAGGACTGACTCTCTGATTTGCTAGTTACATCTTGTTGTGGACTAAATCTCTTCAAATTTGTGTAATATTAATCTGCTGCAATTTTGGTATCTGTTGCTTCTGTTTTAAAATGGGGTATAATTTGAAATTCACTTTCAGTTAAGTCTTGAAAGTTTCTTGTATGTAGGGCATGGGTTTTTTAACAATGTCGACACCGCCAGTCCTTGCTAAGGCTACTGGAACGTGCAGTGCTTATCAGCCTGAATGCATTGGCGAAGGCCAGCGCATACTCTTCTACATAGCGTTGGCTCTGTCTGCTCTTGGGGCAGCTGGTCAAGCAGTAAGCTTTCCCTCTTTCCTAGTTGAGCAACTTGGAGAAAATGCCAACACGCCTTGCATCTGGTTTTTGCAATGTTTTGCGGTGATTCTTTTCAAAGCTGCTGCTGTTTTGGGATTTTCATACATATCACCATGGTCACTTTGGTTTGGTGTCCCAGCAATATGTTACACAGTGGCAGCCTTTATTTTCTTGAGCGGATCTTGTACCTATAAATATGTTAAACCAGAAGGTAGCCCGATCACTACTTTATTCCGGGTCTTAGCAGCGTCTATCTCCAAGTTATTCTATCAACTGCCAACAGATGTGTCGCAGCTGTATAACGTATCTGACCGTAATAGACAATACGTGCCTCACACCAATGGCCTGAGGTCCTCTCTTGCTCTCTCATTGTCTGTGATTTCCTCCATTTGTGTTTGCCTTATACTTGAGGAAAATCTCAAGTTTCAGTCCATGTTTCTTTATTTTATTTTCCATCTTAGATTTTAAAGGTCTTTTCTGCTACCCATCTCTACCCTTGTCCATTGTGAATGTGATCTAGTACAGACTTGATGTCACAAGTCAATAGGATCCTCCTCGTCTTTTTCTCAATTGCTGTCTATCATGGATTAGTGTATTTATATTAGAGAGTTGTACTAACACAAACTATTGTGCAAAACTCAATTCAGGTGTCTAGACAAGGCTGCAATTATCTTGCCCGACCAGACTCTGGAGGAGCAACTGAGGAATAGATGGAGGCTTTGCAGCATTGCTGAGATTGAAGTCACTAAATTTGCAATTCGCACATTCCCTATGTCAGTGACCTTCATTCTTGGGGGGTTTATGACTTCTTTGTCGTATACCTACTTTCTGGAGCAAGCAAAGACTATGAACAACAAGGTTGGAAACCTAAGAATTCCTCTAGCTGTATTCCTTTGGTTCCAGTTAGAAGCAAGAGAACAATTTCCAAAACTATTTCACATACTTGTGAATTGGCGATGGGGTTCAGAAGCAAAACCATCAGCTCCTAGAGTGGGGGTTGCAGTATCCATCATTTTGGGTGTATTATGCACTATTACTGCTGCAAAAGTGGAGTCAAGAAGACTCGCTGTGGTAAAGAGCTATGGTTTAGCAGGCGAGACCGATGAAAAAATTCCAATGACCGTGTTCTGGCTGCTTCCACAGTATCTCCTTCTTGGGGCAGTAGACGGGATGTTTGCAAAGAGCTTAAATAATTACTACAGTAATTACTTTGAGCCCATATCTGCGTCGTACATGCTCAGTGGATGCAATCTGATGCACGGGTTAGGATGTATGACCAACATTTTGTTAGTGTACATAGTGAGTAAGGTTAGTCGGAGGGGAAATAAACTAAGTTGGTTTCAGGACACCCTGAATAAGAGTCGACTTGATAAGTATTACTGGACTCTGTCGTGGCTATTAGCTATTGCATTTGTTTTGTTTGTTGTCATTAGTCTGTGGTATGCATACAGGCGATCAAAAGAAGAAGCACGAACAGTGTACATCGAACAAAGTGTTACCCGTATTGGGACGGAAACAATTTATGAGATGACATATAGAGTGGGAAACAGGCGCAATAACGGTACCATCATTGATATGTTTCCTTCTTTTGGGTAATGATATGTTTATAGGGAAAGATGGATGGTGGTTGTAACACATAATCTGCTGAAGCGCATTCCATATCTTGTATAATAAAGAACTACAGGTACCTTTTTTAATCCTATGCATCCTTCCTTTGGTTTAAACTTTAAACAAAGAGTTGATTGCACTTTCCTGTATTTCATAACTTTCTTTATATCCATGTTCCTCTCTGTAAACTTGCACTTTCAAGAAGTTTTTTCTACTAATGTTTTTGAAATTTTCCAGGTCTTTGAGGGTACTTTTAAGTGGAAACTCTTGTTACAGTTAAAATACTCGCAAATCTTTCGGCAAAAAGTAACCGCTAATAAAAAGCACGTTTTTCTTTTTCTTTGAACATCTCCAATCCTAACATCAAATTTCATACCAAAATGGTGTAACACCAAATTTACTCCAACCATTACACCATTTTTTACACCAAAAATAATATTTCTTCTCTCTTCTATATTATATTATTATCTTCTATTTCAATTTCATTTTTATTTCCTTCAAACAAATACTATCTTGAGCAACATTAGATATCTTACATTTGTATTTTTTATTTTTAAATAATGGTTATATTTCTTTTTATACAATTATAATAATAATAATAAAATTAACTTATAATTTTATATAAATATAATATATACAAAAATTAATATATCAAAAAAATAGGATATAAAATTAAAATTATAAATATCTTAATATAAAAATTAATTATATACACAATATATGATAAATTAAAAGTTTAAAAAATAAAAAGATGAATAAAATAATAATAATAAATCAAATTTGGTGTGATAAATAGTGTAGTACCAAATTTGGTGCAACACTATTCATGCACTATAATGGTGCAAGATTTGGTCTTCCGTTGGAGCAAAAAAAACACCAAATTTTATACCAAATTTGTATTTGGTGCAGCCTTGGAGATGGCCTTATGCATTTCATAATCCTCAAAATTAAGTCCCGGCAAATTTATTTATGTTTCAGATGCCATGATCAATCAAAGTCCTTTTTTCTTATCATATATTGTTAGGTGTTTGTCCTGATCTTTTTACCATATTTGGTTTTCCTATTCCTTAAAGGAAGGGCAATATATTTATCATAATGATTTTATCTTTTAGGAAAAGAAAAATATAATTCTTCCATATTTGGCCAAGTATGAAAGAAGTATATTTTTCTTTTCTTAAAAGGTAAAATCAATTATGGTAAATGTGTTCCTCTCCTTTCAAGGAATAGGAAAATCAAATATGACAAAAAATCAGGTCAAACACCTAATAATTCTCCCATCTGGCCTGAATTTTCTGACAAAATAAACTTGATCCACCTTCTTGACATAACTTTCAACAGGTCGCATCTCCACCACAAAATTTGTCTCAACATGAATAGCATTGCGGTCAAATTTCTCAGAAAAAAATTATCATTACCGTCAAATGGGTTGCGGCTAGAACTAAACTCGCCTAGATGAACCTCGCTTTGATACCACCTTTTAGGATCGAAATAATCAAGTTTTATGTAGAAGCTAGTTAAACAAATCTTGAATGACGATAAATCAGATAACAAAAGAGAAATATACAAAAGAGACACAAACTTCTAACGTAGTTCGGATATATATGGTGTTCAGACTAAGGGTGGCAAGTGGGTCAGGTTGGGCCCGGGACCGTAGGCTAAGTGGGCTGAGACCGTTTGGCTCGCTAGAGGTGGGCTCGTGCTGGTCTCGTGCTGGTCTCGTGGGCCAGTTCTTAGCTAGGAACCGTTAGGACCGAACCTGTTTGGCTCGCCAAGAGACCGGGACTGGAACGATCCCTTGGCGGGCCAAACGAGCCCAACAGATATTTTTTTTGAAAAAAATGTCGTTTGGGTTTTGGAAAAAAGAGTCGTTGGGCGTTTAAAAAATAACCATTGTGTATTTAAAAACTAGCCATTTAACCCCCCAAAATAGTTTTAACCCCAAACTTTTTATTATTACTCTTTTCCCCTATTTTCTACTATGAATACCACCTCATTCTTTTATTTTTTTACAAAATCAATATCAATCTATCAAAATCTCTCTCTAATTTTCTTCTATACTTGCTACAATTGTTTACTTTATAAAAATAAAAAATAAAAAAATCGTAAGGTTGCTACTATTGCTTACTTTATTCCAATAAATAGTCAAAAAATATTGAGGTGGTTAAAATTTGTGAAAAAATTATGAAATTGGTGAATTGGAGTCTTCAAGTCTTCAACGTTAATTAATTTTCAACAAGTTCGTCAATTCGGTAAACTCGTTCCAACTCTTAAGCCTAATATTATAGTTTTGTGTCTGTTTATTTATTTTCTATTACTTGATTAATTAAGACGTCTTACTTAAAAAATATTTTTGGTAAAAGTAAGAATAAGGGAAAATCCAAGACTAGAAAATCTAGTGGTATTGTTGTTCCTCTTCTCCTGCCCCCGGCTCCCCAAACCAAACCCCATACCCATTCTACACCTGCTATTCTTGATACCTATAATAGTTTATTATAATTTAGCGGCACTGAATTTGCAATAATTTTACCCCGGTGAACATTTAGACCATGAATTAATGAATGCTCTATATTCTAATAATTATACTATTGATGAAAATGATGATGAGGAAATTGACCTTGATGAAACTCAGCCAGACGATGATACACCCACTAGTCATGCTCCTGATGTTGACCCAATTAGGGATAACGCTATTAATCCAAATGATGACTCATCTGATACTCTCGTTATTGCCCCTACTTTTTCTAGAACCTACCAAACAGGAAATATCTCATGTTTCGCCATATTTTACTTAACTACATAAAAAAAGGTCAAGTGTAAAACTTGTGGTATGGAGTTAGCTTTTAAGTAGGTTGGATGGCGGTCGAAGACGGGATCTTTAGGTAAACACATAAAAAACACCCTAAAGATAATGTCAGATATCAACGTCTGAAAGCTCTGGCCGAGGGGAAAAGTGTACCTAGCCCTAGTCAGGCTGACCCTAGTACCGATTCAAATCAATTTCAACTCGAAATTAGCACTGTTACCGGTAGTATTTTATATTATGATCCAAAAAAGATCGGGGAAATTGACAAAATTGATAATTGTTATGTGCTTACTCTATAGTTTTCCTTCTGACCCTGCATTTGTGCATTACATTAGAATATTTTTAATCCTACTTATAAAGATTTTCCTCGCACAACCATAAAGAGAAATATTTATTTACTCATATAAATTATCGTGTTGTTATTACAAGTGATATTTCTAAAAGTAACAACGAATGTGATTACCTTACTGTTACATGTCATTGGATTGATGAGGATTGGATAATGCAAAAGCGCATAATTTCTTATAGAATAATTGTTTCACAGTACACAAGGCGGTTTATTGCTAGCACAATTACAAATATTTGCAGATATTTTGCATTAGTGATAAAATAATATCGGTTTCAATGGATAATGCTACTAATAACACAAATGCTATAAACTTGCTTACCACTATACTAAATCCTGCATTTAGTAATATTTTTCATGTTAGATGTATTTTTCATATTTAACATTTAATTATGGGTGATGGTATGAGAATTTTAAATATTCAAATTGAAAAAGTTAAAATGGCTCTTAACTGCTTTTTCATCCGAACCGTAGAAGTAGACTTAGAGAATATTTTAAAAGATGCGATGATTGCGGCCTAAGAGAAAGAAAGGTTCCTAAATCTTGTTCAACTAGATGGAATTACATGTATGAAAGTTTGGTTATTGCATATGAATATAGAAACCCCATAAACTCGACGTTTAATGCACATGCAAGTGATGATGATGATTACCTTACAAATGGGGATTGAGCTAATGTTAAAATGCTTATTGATTTTTTAGAAAAATTTCATATTGCTACAAAAGAATTTTTTTGGGTAATATTATCCTACTATTTCTAACTATTTAGTTAATATTACGAACTTGCAAATTTGTTGCTCATTTTTCACAGAGTGGGGAAATTTATCAACTTGCTATTGATCCTATGAGAAAAAAGTTTAAAAAATATTTTTTTCCTATTCCCCCTATTTATGGTGTTGCTTCTTTGTTAAATCCTTGTATGAAATTACGAGTTCCTCAATTTTGGTATGAAACTGTTTATAATGATTTAGCACTTGAAGATGATGAGTTGCCTAAACTTCCGGAAGCAATAGCCTCAATTAGAACAAATGTTGAAATTATTTATCATACTTATCAAGTTGCATTCTTCTTCTTCTTCTTCTTCTTCTTCTTCTTCTTCTTCTTCTTCTTCTTTTTCTGATGACGATGATGATGATGACGATGATTATTCTCAATCTTCTAAAAGAACTGCGGGAGTAAGAGGACTTAGTGTTTGGAAGGGGTTTAGGGGTTCTTATGATTCTAGTAGTAATGATTTTTCATAACTAAATGAGCTTGAAGTTTATTTGTCGCAGCAACTTGAGGAAGTGAATCTCGACGACACCTTTAATATTTTGCAATGGTGGAAGGACAAAGAAAAATACTTTTCGATTATTTCAAGGATGATCTGAGATATTTTAACTATTCAAGCTTTAACAATGGTATCAGAGAGAGCTTTCAGTCAAACAAGACTTCAAATCGGTGATCATAGAGCGTCTATGAAGGATAACTTGAAAAAATCAGTACTTTTCAGAGATTGAATTCGTTCGGAAACAAGAAATTTTGACTTTCTGAATTACAACCAGAAGTAGACGAAGCTTACGAAGAAATGCTAGCAGAACTTGTTGAGGATGCTGCTTCGCCCGACAATAGAAGCGGCAATGACCAAGCTACTTTCTCGTCACCACCAACAGAACTTCCTCCGAACCTTGAAGGATTTATGAAGTTTGTAAGAGATAGCTTGTAACTTGTATGAACAAAAATTAGTATGTATTATATAACTTGTATTTTGGAACTTCTTGAGTAGTTCCTTTTTCTTCTCAATGGAGGTATTAGCACCTTGTTGTGCTCATTCCATAGGGCGGAGGAAGACTAAGAAAGATATTGCCATATTTTTATTGCTATGATAAAATTACAAGGCATTACTTTGTATATCCTTTTACAATATTTTTGTCGTTAAATTTGAATTAAAAAATTAGGTCACAATTCTATAATAAATTTACAAGGCATTGCCTTAGATATTATTTAAACATATTTTTGTCTCTAATTTCTATTTAATTATAAAAAAAATATCGCCGTTGGGATCGCGGGCCCGACCTATTTAGCCCGGGACGATGAGTTCGTAAGCCCGGTCCTTGGCCGGTTCCTACAAAACACATTTAGTCTGGGACCGTTTAGCCCGTTTATTTAAGGATTGGGATCGCGGCCCGCGAGACCAGCCCGACACACTTGCCACCCTTAATTCAGACGCTTCCCGACTAATTTAGTAGGTCCATTTATGCGTAATCACTCCTACCCGAAATTTCTTTCATTCTCAGGCCTCGAGCAGAGATCCCATTTACTATTGGATTGTGTATAGATATTCGTAACATGCAGCGGAAGATAATAATAATCCTAGGCCGAGCGTTTCGTGTTTAAAATTTATTTACATGTCAAAGATCGGATCTAAGATGTACTTGGTGAACAGAGTCTCGTTTCAAAATTTTCTTCGATAGTGCGAAGACTCTATGCATATCCACACCGAAACCGACCCTTGCTATCAACTATTTGATCAATGAAACCCGCGAACAAAATTGAACGAAATATTATGTTGAATTTTTTCTCAAAAATCTCAACTCAATGTTAGAGGAACAAGAAACACTTTTCTTATAATTGTATTTTCTCTCTTGCCTTGTGTTGCACTCTTACTTTTACAAAGTGTTTTTCTTCTCAAGAATTCATAATGCGGCAAATTTTCTCCATCACTCTTTATATATAGCATCACCTACAAACCATTTTCCTATTTGGTTAAGGTAATAACTTTCTTAGGGTAAAAATTTATTCCAAAAATAAAATTAGATGGAATTTTGTAGGAAGAAGTCGTAATCCCATTCTCAATGGGTAACGTTACTGTCGAGTTTCATGGACTTTCCATGAAGTCCAATTCTAAACTTTGGAATTTATTGAAAACAAGGAAAGTGTCAGACGTACTTTTATGGACTTTTACATGAATCCAAAGTCCAATTGGAATTCACTTAATAAAGTTTCATCAAACCTTTTTTTTTTATTAATATTTGATATAACATTTTCTTATATAACATAAGTATTAATTGTATATATCACATATATATTTCAACCAAGAGATATAATTTAATTTTCTATTCCAAATAGAAAATTTCAATTTATTCACAATATTAATTATATCCTCTGTACTAGCAAAGAATATAATAATATTTTATTTGGACTAATAACTAAATGTATTTGACTAATTAAATTCCTTAATTTAATTATCAAATAATAAGTTAATTAATCCTTTAGTAAAAACCAGAACACTCGTTAGTGTGCGACCACATAGGTTCAATACTAAACCAGTAGTAAATTGATCACATTAATATACTAATCAAGGGTGGCGTCTAGCAACACTCCTTAACTACCGGATAGAATGAAGTATACAATTTACTCTCAAGAACCAGTAGAAGAATAATGTATTAATTCCTTCTGTCCTTATAGCTCCGAGTCACCCTAGGATATGGTTCAACTGTCAAATCTTAAAAGACGACCAACTATGTGTTCATGTCAAATATAATCGACCATCGAATGACCTAAGAAACTCATTTCTTCTTTCATTCAATTGCCCTGACCAAGGTCTTAATTTGGTCATTTATAATTCATGACAACATGGAGCTTAAACTCATTATCAAGAGTTGACAGCTTCCATCTTGATCAATCACTAATTCTACAAGTATTTAATCGTACCCAATATCCTTTCAATTATCGTCCTAGGGCCATAGGTGTCCGGTATCAAAGCACAATAAATAACTTGTCAATTATTATGACGATCTCAGGTCAAAGGAAACTTTTACATCACATTCTTCAAGAGAATATCCTATTGACAGTTTATGGTAATTCTAACAATTAGGAATTACCCAATGAGTCGGTTCAATAATCATATCTCTATATGCATCATCTATCTTTGTAATTTAATTAATGAGATCAACTAATCTTTATCCCATAAAGACGATCACATAAATATTCATCTAACCGGATTACTAATGTCCAAATTAATAATCCTACGATCAAGAACAAATTTAGATTAAATTATAAGAAACTTCACTCTCATTATCACGATCTTCATCACAATATCAAGTCTCAAAATTTAATCAAGGACCTTATCAAATTAATCAAATAATTAATAACAACGATAAAAGAATATCAAATGCCATATATATTTTGTATCAAATAACGTTCACAAAAAATATGTTCAAATCATCAAATATGATATTGAATCTAGGACATATATACTATATCCCTAACATTTACCGCACCATGTCCTTTGGTAGTGACCGGTGAGCGAATAGTATTAATGACGTTTCCTGTGGGAGTTATAAATAATAATAAAAAAAGAGCCTTTCAGCTGGAAATGTTAAACTCAGTTTTTTTAATTTGGTTCGCATTTAACTATTTAGTTTTTCTGCATTCACTCCATGACTTGTCAATAATATTTCATTAAAATAAACATCAGGCATTTCTTTATTCAAGTTGTATATACTTCACCTAGTATTTTGGTAGCTTGATCTAGAGGAAAAAATGTCTCTAAGGAGTTGTCAGAGGTATCTTTCCCAAAGTACTTATCTTTGAGTCATTTTTTTTGGTCAATATAACTTTTATTACCAATTAGAATATGTACAGTTATTCTAACTATTACAAAAATCTGTCTAGCCTATCTCCAACTGGACATGCAGCCCCAGTAAGATGATATGTAGTCTTCAATTCTCCTATCTCTTCCTCTACCTCCCCTACTTTTCTGTGCTTAACTAGTTTCCGAATACCAGTTCAAAGTAGTTATCACCTTATCTAGGTAAGGGAACCTAGCTGCCCTTACGTGAACTTCTTGTATAATAAGCTTGGTTAAGGCAGTTGTTGTCCTTCTCTTCTTCTGAAATGCCACGAAGTTTCTCTCCTGCCAGCAGTGGTATATTGCAGCTGCTAATGTTATTTTGCAGATAGCTGCTCTTGCACTCTTGCCCTTTTCTATCTTCTCCATCCATGCAACTCATCCTGCCAATTTTTGTATGATCTTTGGATTCCTTGCCATCTCAGTAGTCCATCCCATACCTTTCCTGTAATCTCACATTTGAAGAATATATGTTGCATTGTCTCATTCTCCTTATTGCATAGCAAACATGTTTGATACACATCTATCCCCCATCGTATCAGCCTGTCTTTGGTAGCTAGCCTCTGCTGTAATGCTAATCTCAATATAAATATCCATTTTGGTTGTCCTTGATTGTTGCACACTAGTTTTCTCCATGTTACTTTTTGATACTCACCTTGTAATGATCTGTAAATTCCTTTGATGGAGCACTTTGTCATTAGTTGAACATCATCTTCAGTCATTCCAGCTCTTGTAAAGTACTTCTTAGCCTGGAATATCTTCTGTATTGCTCAAGAGGCATTCTTTGGTTCTACATTCCACACTGCTTGGCCTTTGACATAATAGGTATATACCCAATGAACCCATAACTTCTCCTTTCTGGTACTTATATTCCATAGCAATTTGCAAATAGCAATTTCATTCCATAATTCCACATCTATGAAATTGAATCCCCCTGCAGCCTTAGGTGAACACAGTCTCTCCCAAGCAATCAAGGCCTTCTTTATTGGTTCAGCATCCCCTGTCCATAAAAACCTCATACAGATAGTCTCTATGAATTTGATAACCTTTTTAGGCAGTATAAAGGTCTGTGCCCAGAATATTTGGATGGCAAATAACACACTCTTTACTAGGACTGCTTTACCTGCATATGACAAGTATTTTGTTGTCCAGCTCTGAATTCGGTGCAACATTTTCTCAATTAGTGGCTCACATTGTATTGCTAACAGTCTCTTAGTACTCAATGAGACCCCTAAGTATCTGAATGGCAGTTCTCCAGTACCTCCATAATTTGTTTCTTACCCCTCCAAAATAGATGTTGCTCTTATTTGGATTGGCAATCAGTCCTGATGCTGCAGAGAACTTCTAAAAGTGCTAGTGTAGTATCTGCACTGACTGCACTTCCTCTCTACAAAACAACAATAGATCATCTGCAAACCCCAATTGCACTAAGTTGAACTTGGCACATCTGGGATGATACTTGAACTTCTTGTCCTCCTTTAGGGTCTTCAATGACCTGCTCAGATATTCCATAGCCAGAACAAATAAATAGGGTGATAGTGGATCACCCTGCTTTAGTCCTTTTTTTGCCTCAAAAGGATTTGTTGGTGTCACGACCCGGATTTCCCACCATCGGGATCGTGATGGCGCCTACTCGTGGTAGCTAGGCAATCCAACTTACTTACCGTTTCCATAAGTAAAACCATTCTATTTTCAATTTAATAGCATAAAATAATACTAACAATAGCTGCAGAAGTCTAATTTTATAAATCTTAAATAAATATGAACTACTCAACAATATCCTCTACCCAAGATTTGGTGTCACAAGCTCACGAACCACTAAGAATAAACTACATGTAATGGTCTAAAAGAAATATAACAACCGTCTGTCTCGAAACAATGAGACTACAGTATAAATGAAAAGCATAAGAAGAGACGCCGGGCCTGCGGACGCCTGCAAGCTACCTCAGTCTTGTAGTAATGAAATCCTGCTATCGAACTACTGTTGTTGCTGCTGCTCAAAACCTAGACCTCTGCAAAAATGCACAGGAGTGTAGTATCAGCACAACCGACTCCATGTGCTGGTAAGTGCCTAGCCTAACCCCGGCGAAGTAGTGACGAGGCTAGACTGGACACCACATAAACCT